>JAZHYW010011508.1:0-242084 GCA_037355805.1 Ixodes ricinus | reverse complement strand
GGTCGACGGGGACCCTCCCGCGCAGCCACAAGCTCTTTCCGGGTTAAAGAGGATTATCCGGAGAGCACCCGGGGCGTTCGTTCCTGGGCAGGCCGTTCCGCTGACAAAAACTGTCACCCGTGAGCAAGGAACTGGGAGTTGTTCCGGAACGTCGGGATTTTCGTTTAATAAAGCTATTAGAGTTTCATGCCGGTTTTATTAATTCAAATCAGACGGATGTCCGTCGAATATGTTTACATACATGACCCCACAGAAAAAAAAAACGACAATGAACCTCTACCTGAATTGAGCTAGCTTGCCTTCGTTATAGGCACGACGTTTCAGGTACGATCTATTCACCTCCTCTAATAATTATCTATTTATATATAACTTAGTGCTTCACACAAGAACATGATTTCCATATGTATTTATTTTACAGGAATATACCAGTACTATGACCCGGACCATCACTGTAATAATTGACATGAAACACCTTACAGAAAAACCCTTCTGTTATCGTTCTATTCGTATTTTCGGTACGCATGGATACTTAGGAAAGCGTAAGCTGGTTTGTTTGTCGTCACACAATGTTGGACACCAAGACACTGACTTTCCAGATACTACTCTGCCATGCCAGTGGCGATAGACCTTATCGAAAGCTGTTTTGTCATAATATCCTGTACAGTTTTCAACTGCCAGCAGCAGTGGCTTCCTCCTACAGTCCCTCCTGAGCTAATGAACCGTGAAAGGAGATGGGGGAGGCAAGGCAAGACGATCATTAAATATAGGGTTCATCTTTGGCCTAGGGAGATTAGTGACAGTCAGTCAACCGTCCCTAGGCTTTCAGTTAAGTACTTCGTTTCAGCTTGGGTCCATGACGCAGCCGATGCTACAAGCGCGAGAGCCCGCTTCCAGCGTCCTCAAGCACGCGCGCTCGTGCAGTGGCTGGTGGCACTGTTCAGGCCAAACGTCGTGCTTGTGGCATCGGCTGCGTCTAACCCAAGCCGAAACGAAGTATATAAGCTGGTCGGCTTCGGCTATGATTGGCCGGATGCCGACTATGACGTCAGCAAAGGATTTTTCATCGACTGGTACAAGATACTGAAAGAACTTCACTTTTTGGATGGTGTTCGCAGTGTCGCTTGGAGAGCGCAATGATTTCCAAGCTTCCACCATGCTACGGCAACACCATTAAACTTGTTGTTCGCAAGGTAATGACGTCACAGGCGGAACCAGGCAGAGTTGCAGTGTACCAGAATACTTGGGTAGTGTTGGGACCGGAGCGGCTCGGCAACGGGAGCTCGTGAGGGCGCGTGTATTGACAGTTCGTGGCGGCGCTGTAGTCGAGTTATCCAGAAAAAATCGCGCAGCCCGCCTTTTGTTTCTTTCACTTTGAGCGGTGCACGTGTCGGTACTCATGATTTTATACACTCCGTTTCAGCTTATGTTGTACCGCAGCGAAGGCTAGAAGCGCGAGCTCATAGCGTTGGCAGCTGCCCTTGGTGCACGAGAGCCTGTGCTGTCGAGATGTGCCCTAGAGCAAGGAGCCCGCGCTTGTAGCCTTTCTTGCGGTTCGACACAAGGTGAAACAGAGTATAGTTCCGTGTGTTTTTCACTTCGACGCGATGCGCGTGTCGGGACCACGACTTTATAGTTCCGCTTGTTCGATCGTAATATGCTTTGAATCTTGTGGTTCTGATTTTGCGCAGATGGTGAACGCGCAAGCGGCAGTGCCGAAATGCCGCCGGCGAAACAGCGACAGAACTCTTGCTCTGCAACCTGGCTGCAAAAACGGCCTCATTCGATGCGAAAGGAGTGAAAACGGCGTCCCTTTCGGCGGCTCCGTGACAGAGCCAAAGAGATCTTTTGGGAGAAGAGCCCTGCAGCGATCGGACAAGCGTCTTGAAGAAACAAGCTGTCTCGCGGAGCTGCACTTCCAGCCCCTGCTTCATCCTTCGAGACCATACGTCCCCATCATCTGCGGAAAGTGAAGCGAGGATCCCTCGTGGACACCCAGCGCTTACGCCAGACGCGGTGGTTCTCGACTCTGCTGCCAAGTGCTACCCAGCAGGACCCGGAGTGATGACCTTCCTGCAGGACGAGGAGAGGACAGCGGAAGTGCAAGTCTCACCTGGGAGCCCATCGCCGCAAAGCGTTCGCGGCTCGCTCGGGAAATCCGACCCGTTGTTTGGCCCAGTGGTGAACAGCGGTAGCTCCTGCCGTGATCCCACAAGGCAATCGATCGCGACGCACTAGGCTCCCTCGACCTATGCCAACTCTCTACTCGGGCTGTTCACAAGTTCACAGCAACTTCGACGGTGTTGCTTATTTGGAGACTTCTGCTCCAACTAGAAGGCTCAACAAGATCAGCATCGAAATGTGGCGGTGTTCATTTGTTTCCACAACTTCACCTGATCTCGGCACGCCGGGCACATCTCAGGGTATTGCTGTGCGTGCTGCACAGAGTAACCATGTATGCGCTGCACAATGTAACCATGTATTTCAACGCCAGTGCTGTAAACTATTGCAACTTTCACCCTTGCCTTAATTACGTGTGCCGTTGTTTCCTGGTCTAAATGATGTGAAATTATGCTTTGCTTGCTTGTTCTTTCTTTGAATCTTATAAAGCATTACTTGTTCAGCCCACGTTGTCTCAAGTTTTTTTCTATACTTGAAAGTTCAGTCGTTGAGACGCGTGATAAAAATTGTCGCGTCTTATAAGCCATTTCTTAGCAGTGAACGTCGGGTGGTCCCCGGATGATCGTGGTAGCCGTGAAGCAGCCAGAATGCTCACCCTTTTGCGACAGTCAGCGCTTGGGTGGTTCGTCGCATACAATGAACACAAGAATGAGTGACAAGTTGAAGCGAGCTGATTAATGTCAAGAAAAAGCAGACGGGCAGAGAAGAAGACACATGTAAGTTAAACCTAAAGGCACTAACATACGTACTAAAACAATCTCCGACTTTAGTATGTGCCGTTTCCTGTTCCATTATAAAATAAGATAGGAAAAAAAAAAAAAACTGCTTCCTGAGTTTTAGATATCCCTTTTAAAATACTCCAATGTTCGGCCTTTTGTGACCAAGCGAGATGGGCTTTTCCTCTGAAATGGTCACCATCCGACAAACCGAAAGTCGCAGTTAATCTACGCTGGAACAATCCTGCAACCCGCTTCTTTAAAGTCGCAATTGTTTTAAGTGTAAAGGAAGGGTAATGCAGCTTGTACCCTGTCCAACAGCACCGGGAAGCACTCCAGCGTTGCTAACGATCGTGCCGCAGCGCAATTGATGCCGCGGAACGGCTCCGCTGGCAGGTCGTGGCTGCATGGTGAAATCCTAGGTGCACTCCGACCAAAGCGGCACCAAAGATTCATATTTTCGCGCGTGCAGCCGCGCATGCGCACACCTTCCGGATAACGCGCCGGTGTCGACACCCGTCGCGATCAATACCACGCGCTTCAGGCGAGCCTACTCCGGTCCCAACACTACCCAAGTACTCTAGTGCACTGTGATAGGAGTGGTGCCATCAAAAATCCTTCGCCGCCAAATTAGCGGCGAGTTCTTTTGGTAGCGCCCTCCTACGGCTCACCCTTTGTGACGTCATTACCTTTGCGAACAACAAGTTCCATGGTGTCTGCAAACAGCATGGTGGAAGCTTGCAATCATTGCGCTCTCCTGAGCGGCACTGTGAACACCGTCAAAATCGAGCGTTCTTTCAATCCTCTCATTTCCGTCGATGAAAAATCCTTTGCTGACGTCAGCGTAGTCAGCCTTTGGCCAATCGTGGAAGGCCGACCACAGTGACGCTTTCGGGTCGCGCACGTCGCCAATACCCTGCCAACCGGACAATGCACAGCCGTAACCGCCTTCGTCGGTTGCAAAAACAACAAAAAAAAAAACACCACTTCATAGACCACACCCACTGTGCAGTCCACGTAAGGTTGCCCACAACCCGAAGAAAGTGGCAAGCAAGTACGATGTTTCTTGTCACATGGTGCTTTCTGCCCCAAACAAGTTGGCTGGGTTGTGCTCCCGCATCTCTGATGAGAAGGCAAAAGCACCATGTGACGTTGAAACACGCCGCCCCTTACGTGGACTGCACAGCGGGTGTGGTCTATGAAATTCACTGAGCTGTGGAAAGCAGCATACATCGGCCAGACGGGGCGGTAGCATCAATGACCTGGCGCACGGGAGCACGCATTATCAGTAAAAATAAACAACGGCCTCGCATTTGCCCATTCATTGCAACACGTGTGGCTGCGTATACCTAACGATTTCAGCATATAAAGATTCTGGGTAGAAGCCGAGAGACGGTCGCTCGAGAGCTATTGGAAGCGTTCTTTATGAAAAAAAAAGTGGGACGGCCTGTGTCAGCGACACCTCCATTAGTTCTTCATAGTGATGAGTTTCAGTTTTTGAACGATCGCGCACAAAATTGGTCAACTTTGCGAGGTGTTGCTTTTGCCTGTCGTGTGTATATATATGCTCTCGCTTTTCCGGAGTAAAAACTCAGTTTGAGTCAGCGCTTGTCCTGTGTAATTTCTGTCCTTGTCTTTTTGCGCTGTTATTTTAATTGTTAACTAAGATGAACCAACTCAGCTCTAACAACGTGTACCCTACCAAAATGTGTCCTTGGAGCCGACGTCGAGCTGCAAAGCCCCCTTGACGAAGAAAACCTAGCTCAATTTGAGTGAATGTTTGGTACCGCTTCTCTCTTAGGGAGATGTGTTACTCAATGTTTTGACACCACAAGTTACTTCAAGTCTCTTCAAACAATTAAAAAAGTACAAAAAATATTTTTTGTGTTTTAAATATTGAAGTGCAATATTGTTATATTTCGCGAAATGAGCTGCGTTTCTGCATTAATAACAAAAGTACAATAATGGGTAAGCATCGTTTTTTGACCTGTTCGTAAAATGCATTTAAGGATGCTCATTTTGACACATTTTGCTTCGTTTGATATGGAGTAGCTCGTTGCTAAATAATTTGTGAATGTGTTCCTTTCCTGAAACGTGTTTATTTGACGTGTTTAGTAATTGTGTTTTCCTAAATATTTTTCATTGTAGTTTTTTTCGATATTCTGTGTAGATGTCGTAAACCTTTCATAAAGTAAGTAGAAAAAATGTTACTACGTGCATGCTCAGGTGTGAAATTGACGGCTGTCCAAATTACCATGGCGAAACCTTTGGCAATATCACGCCTCGAGACTCAAAATTTTACATTTCCGGAAAAGCATTAGCTACGACGTTCGCGCCTAGCTGAATTCTCTTCCCCCCAAACATGGCTTTAACATATATTTTTACATAAATAAAACAAAAATATGACCCGGACCATCATTGCACGATTTGACGTGGAAATTATTTTTGGAGGTGCTAAAATTAGTTGTAACTATCCACAATTTCCCCTCTTCTTTTAATGGTGCAATTTGATTTCCACCAAGAAGTTATCGAACCAAGTCTTCGACTGCAGGATGGTTTTTTAAAATCGGCGAATTAAGAAAATATACGAGTGATGAAAACGTTCAGCCTTTCCACTCTGGTAAACAAGGAAGTCCAGCGGAGCGGTACAATGGAAAGTAATGGCCGGCCGCAAGTCGGAAAGCCAGAGTGTAAAGGCTGCCGCCATCTATGAGCGACAGCGGCAACCAGGTACGTGGCTTGCCGCAGTCGGTCATAGATGGCGGCAGGTGCCCAGAGTTCGGTGTTCTTCATTTTTTTTGCTGGGGACATGATCCTGGGGAAACTAGCCCTTAACAGCTCCGCTGTAAAAGTTCTTCAACTGATTTTGTCTGAAAACCGGCGAATTAAGAAAATATCCGAAATGCTAACGAAAAAGTTTCGAGACTGATTTTTGTAGCGTAAAAAGAGAAAACAGGACAGTGATGCGCGCGCAGCATTCGAAGGCAGGGACCTTCTTGTGTCATTGTGCCAAAGGGCGTCGCTCCGTGAACATTTGGAACTGGGCTACAGGAGTTCGTTTGACCACATGCACGAGCATAATGGCGATATCTCCATAGACTGCAAACCAAAGCGAGAGTGAACATCGATTTGACGTCAAACTCGGCCAATCTAAAAAAGAAACCTCTAAAATAATTTAAAATGCTTATGCAAAGAAAACAACAACAACAACAACAACATTAAGGTATGCGAGGTGTTTTGAATGGCAGTCGCGCCTTAAGAATGGCAGAACGTTACTGAAGTGAAGGAGAGGTCGGATTAGGTCGCCTTACCGCTCTTCGTCTTCCAGGGATGTTCTGCTCGTCCCGAATCGCGAGTGCCACCTAAACACTTCGCAAAATTCACTGCTTTTCGACACAAGCCTGCTGAATCATTTCAAAGGTCTCTGTTTGAAATTCACTGCGTTTGACGCAGAATTGATGTTCGCGCTCGCTCTGGTTTGCAGTCTATGGAAAAATCGCCATTGTGCCCGTGACAGTGGTCACAAAAACTCGTGCAGCGCAGCTTCAAGCGTTTACAGAGCGACGCCCTTTGGTATAACAGGACACGGAAGTTCCTTTCATCGAAGTTAACCACCATATGCATGAGACTCATGCAATATAGATCAATCAACTAGTGTCTTGGCGAGTACTCATGACTTATTGCTTGCACGACCGAAACGGGCCCATATATCATTATCAGGGGCTATATTTGCACGCGGATATGGCCGTATTTACGCACTTATATGGCCACATCTGGAAGTATTTGCCCACTTATATGGCGAGATAAGGCCGTATTTGCCACCTACATATGGCGGGATATGGTCATATTGAACTCCTTATATTATCATATATGGTCGTATATAAAATATATCAGGGCCATATCTGACATTTTCGTACGGGTCACTGTGCTGCCTTTTCTTTTACGCTACAAAATCAGTCTCGGAACTTTTTGATCACACCGTGTATGTAGCTCGTAATTCGGTGATTCTAATTCAACGATGGGCAGCCTGTCTTATCACTTACTTAACCAGGCGGAGTTCCAGCCGAAATGTTTACTTTTATGGGCAGTACGAAACACAGTGTTCATACCGGTAGAAAAACGTGCCTTTCGAAAAGCTGAAGTCAAGATTAGTTTTACTAGTAACATCCAACTACTGTTTTTCACAAATAATCGAGCAGTCTAATAGAAATTTTTTTGACCGAGAATAATTTTAATTGTAATCGATAACTTTTTTTTTTTGAGTAACGTGTACAAAGCTGCTTGTCAGTAATTAGGCAATGGTAGCAACACCCCATCTGTTTATCCAACTACGGGCTGTGCAAACAAAAACCCTCAAAGGCGGCGGAAGATATAGTAGTAGCAGAACCTGGCATCTTTAGGTCCTTAGAGACAGTCGCCGTTTTTCGGGGGCTTTTCAGACCAAGGTCGGATCGAGAGCTCCGTTTTTTTGGGGGGGGGAAATTTGTATGGAAACTATTCTCCCATTCGACGGAGTGGTTCTCCAAGTTCAGAGTACAAATGCACCTGCTAGAGTGCGACCTCTCCCTATTTTGAACCCTCGTCCTTGAGTACACGAGCCTTCTACCACCTGGCAGGCCGGTAGTCGGTTTTGTTTCAGGGGGGGGGGGAGGGGGGATAGGGGGGTTCACCCATGTCAAGTTGCCCTCCGAAGCGGGGAGGGGGGGGTCGACCTTGCTTGGGGGGTGGGGGGAGGGTCGCCGCCCCCGTGCCCCCTCGCCCCCCCTTAGATCCGCCCCTGCTTCCAGATTCAGCTTTTTCAGAGGCGTCAGTGACGGGAATGACAGCTTAAAGGGACACTGACAGGCTATTTATGTCGCCAAAGTTTTTATTTGTACTATCGTGAGCAATATGAGAGGGAACAGCGGAGCGCGTGCCAAATAGCCTCGTACCCTACCCGTGGCGACACGTTGCGGCAGCTCTTGGAAAGGAGGTGGAGAGAGCGGGTGCGCTTTCGTCTGCTGCCGGCACCCCCGCCATGCTGGCTTTCCTCTCGCGCGGCACCTGATAACGATGAACATTGCGAGGCGCTTTATACGTCGTACCATTGATAGCTTTGCGAACTTGAAAAAGAAAGCTCACGGCAATGAGATGAAAACAGTTTTATTGACGCCTGCCAATATAAAAGAAAGACACAAAATTAATACACAAGCAGTGTGGTATCAAGACGTTATCGCTGTTAGTAGTCGGCGATGAACTATACACCGTTCCGTTGGGGTTCCTGGCGGCGCCATTTTAACGAGTGTAGCGCCGCCTACCCTCATCCGGGCATTTGGGAGAATCTGAACCCGCCCTGAATGACCGATCGCCATTACTGACTGTTACCCTGCTCACCGGGTCACACCGATCACAGCTGCTTCTGCCAGCACGGCTGCCGTATTCGCGCCCTCGCTCATCGGTCTCGTCCGCGGAGGAAAGCGTGCACTATCCTAATTGCGGCGTCAGGCATGGGGAAAAGTGTATCCTGCTTTCCTGGCGTCTTTTGTCGGTAATTTTCGGCGCGGTTCAGCAGTCGTCGTCTCAAACCGAACTCGGCGTTTTGATCGCTAGCGAAATTAGGGATCGCCAGTGTGAAATTGAGGATCGCTAGTGAAATTGAGGATTGAACGAAGCCAGGATGGCACGAATTACGGCGTGTGAATTTGCGCGGAACTCGAGTTGTCGCAGCATGGGGGCGCCGGGGAACGTTTAAACTAACTGCACGGTTAGCGGCTCAGACCTGCGCTCGCCACGTCTGCTTTAATTGAAATAGTAGAAACCTCAAATTTAAACATGAATCGATATATAAATACCGAGTACAGATAGTAAGTGCGACATATCCGTTTTTTTTCTGATTTGGAATCCACTGTCACAATATTGGCACATTGATATGCCTCCCTGTAATCGCCTCATCGTGAGAATTATTTGTGCGCAAACTGTGTCGCGGCGTGTACTACACGAGGCTGTGTGTATATATATATATATATATATATATATATATATATATATATATATATATATATATATATATATATATATATATATATATATATATATATATATATAGATCTACTACGAAAGCTACGCCAGGGTTCTGAGTCTGTGCCCAGTCCTTGCTTGCACAAAGTGTGGCGCTCAGAACAAACGCCCCCCCCCCCCCTTTCCCGTCTTCCTCCGATTTCCAAACTTTCCCAACACCACGTTCGCTAACCTTTCTTTCTTCTTTTCTTTCTTCTTTTTTTTTTTTGGTTTTGCATTGGCTTTTTGCTTTATAAGCAATTCTCATTTTATTTTTAGGCTGCAAGGAATATCCTCATCCAGCTACGATTACTAGTTGGGTGCACGACACCTAGTTGCGGTGTCGTCCACTATACGCACTAACGTATTCATGGTAAATTGACAATTTCAGAAACTCCCCCAAAACGATCGAATTACGCATACCCGACCCTTCGATTTCGGCGGCGCATTTTCGTTCCACAACAGGCGTCGCCTGCCAATTACCACCTGAAGAAAAATAGAGTTATTAAATCAGTGGACCAGGAGTCACGCAACTGTTTTCTTTTTCAGTGTCTAAGCCGCCCCCGCTTGCCTTTCGGTCGTAGCTCCAGGGAAGGAACGGCACGCAGTTCTCCGCAGTTCGCCGGCCGTCCAAGAAATGGTCGGAGCACACACGACAGCTCTTCGATGGCATGGAAGTCTTTCCTGTTTAAATTCGCCAGTCACTCGGCGTCGTAGGTCCGGAGCAGCGGGGAACCGGTGCAGCTTAAACATGCCTCTCCCACATTCATCCTGTTTGACAGCGTGGGTCTCGCACACTGAATCGGCGTTTATTTTACGTTTTTTTGGTTATTCGTACAACCACTGACAGCACAGTGCCGCCCGTCGATTCTTTCGTATAGGCTATGGCACGCGCGAAAACACGCTATAATACCAAAGCGGCGCTAACATTGTCAAAACAACTTGACTCCGTACACTGCGCACGCGCTTTCTAACAGTCCACTCCGTAGCAAGCAGACGAGCTTTTGAGGGAAAGGGTAAGAGGAGCGTTGGCGCAGCGCTCTGCGTCCGGGAGTGTTTTTCCCTTTCTATCGATCCACTTGGAACGGTGTATACTCGCGTGCGAAGCGAGCTGCCAGTGGCTGGGGTGCCGGCAGCAGACGAAAGCGCACCGCTCTCTCCACCTTCTTTCCAAGAGCTGCCGCAGCGTATCGCCACGGGTCGGGTTCGAGGCTATTTGGCACGCGCTCCACTGTTCCTTCTCATATGGCTCACGATAGTACATGACATATGAGAGCCCAACCCTGAGCCCAACTACCCGGAGCACAATTTGCGGCTCGAAATTCGTTTTCTTTTCCGCCCGAACACCGCCGATCGAGAACTGGCCGGTTTGAGTCGCGCTCACTCTCTTCTCTATGGTCACAAGTCGTTTTCTATGGTTTAGACAGAACCACTAATGATAATCGTAGTCGTGGTTCATCGAAGGCCCACGGCCCTACACTCAATACTAAAATAGACTGAAAATAAGACACCCATTTTTGGGAGCTTCTAAAACGTTGCAAAAACGCTGATTGGGGAAAAAAAAGCTGCACGGTTACGTGATTTTTGGTAACTTTCTCCTCCTCTATATTTCTTCCTCCTCCCCAGTTCAGTTTAGGTTTTGGTTTCGAGCAGTTCCGTTTTTTTACTTTATTAAAAATATATGTGACGCTGTAGCTAAATATTGACTGGGTAGTATTCTGACACAATATTAAATCGCCTGGCAAAAAACAAAAAATAAAAATTTTCGGGGTGTATTTCTTAAGCAAGGTAAGGCTTATCATTGCACGCGCTTTGTGATTTCTTCTGCACCGCTCTTTTCGGCTAATGCCGCCAGCAGCTGCAAATGATAATAAAGACGCTGGGAACTCGACATTCCCTGAGTTTCTAAGGTGCTAAACTGTATGGGACTCCGAAAGCAGGCGCCTTAGCAAAGGATTAACTGCCACTCTAAAGGCTCGTTAACACACTCGCGACTGCTCACGACCATGCGCGTTAAAGACCTCTTGTGATATTTTACGACGAGAGAAGCCACTGGCGGCATCTATCGAGCTGTTGAAACCTCTTTGTAATACAGGCTCTGGCATTCTTTCGTCGTAAGACATCATAAGAGGTAATGCACTCCACAGTAAGCAGTCTCGAGCGTGTGAAGCGGCCCTAGTGCGACCAGGATGATCTTTTTCGTGATCTTGTAGGATGTGCAGTGATTACGAGAGGAAGGATTTCAACGGCAGCGCATCACCTCTGCCGCGACTATGTCGGAGGGCGTCGAGTCGTTGAGAATGACCGGTAACCAGATGAAGCCTCCGATCAGGGAAGAAAGGCCGGACACCAGCAAGAGGCCAGAGTACGATCCTTCGCCATCTTTGAAGACCCCTGTGCTCGAAGAAAGCGATAATTCGCGAGGAGTGAAATTGAGCTAAGTAACGACGTTGGTAGACGGCTGTCGTATACAGTCTGTAAGGGCGTGCGGTCGGCGTACTGCCGCTAAATAACAGCGTACATAAAATGGGAAAAGTATGTTGCATGCACTATACCGTATACTTTGTTTCGTCTAATGTCTGATGCAGCCGACGCTGTAGGCTTATGGGAGCAATTATATATACAGCGTTAAAAGCACGTACGAACTCCAGCGACATGGAGTTCGTACGTGCTGCTATTATCGCTGAACCAAACATCAACAGGAAAGGCCCGGTAATTACTGCCGCTTTTGGCTCTGCTTGATTGGTCGCATCAGCTCGTAGCGTCGGCGGCGTCTGGATTGAAGGTGAAACGAAGTATAATGCCTGTGGCTTTTTACGGAATCTAAAGCACTCCAAAAGCTCCTGCGCGCATCCAACCCTGCACTCGCCATTCCAGTTATTGCGGTTTCTTTCGATCAACAAATCATGAGTGGCCCCGAAGTGGCAATAAATGACGTCACAGAAGCCGGAGGGTCATGCTGTCGGATGTTGCAACCCTGGCGGCTGGACGTACAAATGCTGGGGGAACGAGCGAGCGAACGCGAGCGTCGCTGTCGTCGCGACGTCCCAACTCCTGCAGCTTGAGCTTCCGGGGACTGTCAAGCTGGAGAGTGACCCGCAGCAGATCAGGCGTCTGCCACATCCACCACCGCTGCTGTGACACCGCCAAGATCGCGGCCGGCAACAGCACGACCACCAGGCGGAAATCGAGAGACCTAAGATCCCCAGAGGACCCACGTTTTAGGACGCGGCAACCAGATGAGTCGGAGCACGCGTTCCAGGAACTGTAGTTGAACCGGATAAAGGAACGCCAGTGATGGGCGTTTCAAGTGCGCGCCGTGCAGTGTGCTCCCAGAGCTTAGCATGTGCAGTCATCTGAGGGCAAGTGTTCTGGTCACCAATGATTGGTTGAACTGACTAAACCAACACCATGGACACCAGACAACTTAAGAAACGGACGGCGCTGCGAGGTACTTTTATCGCTCTGCAGGCAATCAGATGTGCCGATAAAAAGGTCGAATCATAAAGCAAGACGCAGGGGCATGCTAAGTCACGCCCTGCCTTTTAAGATGGCAGTGACCGTCATGGACGTTTTAAGGCTGCATTGCCACGCAGTGTGCATCCAGGGACATCTGACCATTGCTGTCACGTGAGGGCTGTCTTATTGTTCTAAGTACACAGTGCTTGCACATCAGAAGAGTCGAATCGCCTTATCGCGCCTCCAACAATTCAAGAACGCCTTAGGTCAGTGGTTCTCAAACATTTGATGTTTCGCGGACCCTTTGTGGATAGCGCGGAGATGATGGACGACCCCGTTCATGGTGAGAGGTAGGAAAGATATAGGATGATTGTGATAACGATGTAATAAATAGATATAGCTACAGGACTGGTGTGAAGTAAACTTTCATTAACATGCACACGAAAAAAGTTAACACGAAAACCTGAACGCCTTTTTCAATTAAGAAAAGTACAACTTTTGTTGCAGAATTACTGATGAGGTAGGGCTTCACGGATCCCTAATGCCTTTTGCGGCCCCCAGGATGGGGGGGGGGTCTAGCGGACCTTATTTGAGAACCACTGCCGTAGGTAATAAGATTAAACAACCAGAAGATATTTCACAGCACTAATATTACCTGCAGTTTGTTACTTCATTTCTATAGGTTTTGAGCTTTAGTTTGAGTTTATTGAAGACAATGCCGTACATAATTGTCTCAGGGGACATGGCTAAAGGCACTTTAAGTGCCTGACGGCATGAGAGTTATTATAATGTACGCTAGAGGTTCAACTGGCGCTAGTGCTCCATGCGCCGGGAGGTAAACTGAAGCAGACAGCAACCAGTCTGCTTTTACGGTGCTCCTGTGCATTCCTATGGGAAAACGTGTGCGTGCATTTTGTCTCCGCCGGAAAACAACACGAATAACTTTCGTTATTTCGGCAGTACTGGATAGTAGATACCTTTATTAATATTGTGAATGTGTAATTGCTTTAGTTACAGCATTTTCTTTAGCTACTGAACGATGCTAAACTTCGCTATTTTTCAGGCCCAAACCTCTGTTCCATGGCAGGTATGCAAAAGCGAGCGACGATTCTAAGCAAATTAACGAGCGAAATGAATGTAGAGTCGGTTCGAAGTTCGCTAGCATTCCGGTGGCGCTTATATATTGCTAAAAATGCCCGTCCTGTCACTAAATGAAAAGTGACTTCGTCATAGAAAACTTCAAAGTATAAAATAACAGCGAGGACGAGGACGGGAACAGGACATCTTTAATTTAGCAACAACATAAAATGGCAAAACGATAAAACCGTCCCCCCCAAGCGGTCTCAACGTTCTCAAAGAGGGAAAGGAGATAAGTAGTTATAAAGGAAAGGGAATACACTAAATATAAAAAGTTTCAAAAGCGCTGAGCGTCACGACGAGGTATCACTAATCTCGTTATCTCTCGAATACTTCATTATCAGTGATAATGAAGGTGCAGAATTATTGTTGTTTGCAGTCCCAAAGGGAAATGTACTATAAATATAAAAGTTTAGAAAGCTGTAGCGTCACGACGAGCTGTCAGTAATCTAGTGATCTCTGGTGTTAGGAATTCAACTTCTGTCTATGTCAATGAATATGAAGGTACAGAAATGTTGTTGTTTACAGTCCCCATGGCAAATGGTTCAATGATTTCTCTCCAAATCTGTTGTTGTGCCCGCCCAGTATTTTAGTATCAGAAAATGAGGGAGCACAGTCATCGCATGTGCGGCCTCATTTTTCTGATACTAAAATACTGGGCACAATAACAACAATTTGGCAGAGAAATCATTGAATTATTTGCCATGGGGACTGTAAACAACAACTGTATGTCGGGCAGTTTTTATTGGGCACCTGTTCTCTGGCTTCTCCCTATCTGCAAAGATTTGGAGCGTGCGGGTGATGACTTGAACCCAGAACAAGCATCTTCGCACATATTCATGAGCAGAAAGAATAAAGCAGTACTTATTTAGTGCAAATCGGACTATATTACGTGGCTTTCAATTTATTTTGATTGTCTGCATGCACAAGGAGTTACTTATCCAGTGTTACTGCGTAGTTCTTGCCGTCTCTTTTCGTTTTCCACATGTCCATCGTTCGTTTGGCACGTATATCCCCCATGCTGGAAAGCGCCGACGCTGTGTTCGTGCTAACAGTGTTCGACAGTGCATCATAAATACATGTACGAAGCGGTTTTAGCATAGTTTTTCATGCCATGAATTTCAAATCAAAACGCCGTAACTGAACAATTATTTCATCTGCGTGACTGAGAAATGTTCCAATGTGCCTAGTACGTGCGAATTATTCGTGATATTTGCTCTTATAATCGAGCGCAGACAGAAAATGCACTCGCTTTTTCCCATAGAAATGCATTACCGGAAATCAATTTCCGACTGGTTGCTGTCTCGCTTCAATTTGCAGCAGCACACTAGCGCCAGTTGAACCTCTAGCCTACATTATAATAACGCTATAATGCCTGACGGAGTAATGCCACCCTCTTCGCAGTAGCAGATGGAAACAGAAAAAAAGTTACGCTATAAAATATATGGCAATCACAAAAAAGAAAAAACAAAACAGCAGGTCAAACAGAGATTTGCTAATCACATAAACTATATATATTGCTTCAGACGGTTTTTTTAATGCACATGTTTGCACATGTACTAGCATTCATAATAATACTTTGAGACATCACAAAATATGTGTCGCTGGCTTTATTGCTGTGAAAATTATAAATATATCTTTGAGGGATTGGACATTAATAATACATTTAAAATAATTGGGTATTGATTTAAATCGTCTAATATCCGAAAACTTGACCCCTGGTCTCCATAATTTGTTCGTGAACGAGTTTTACCCATTAAGTTTTGTCTTAAGATAAACGGTTAAATTTTTGTGTGGTACTGTGCGGTAAAAAATAATTTGTATATTAAAAATTCACGACAAACTTCAATTGACAGTTTGTATTTGTGGTAGATTTCTTACGCTTAATATATCGTATCATTTAAAGGGGCGGTGCAACGATATTCAATTGGAATGTTTCACCCTTTATGGTACGTTTACAGCTAAGAAATCCGCTGCCGCGGGAGCGGCCTCGCTCCCGGCGGTGGCAGCGACAAGCGGGTTGTGTTCATACATATGTAAATTACTTTCAAACGGTAATTTAATTACAATTACAATCATTTCCCTCCAAAAGTAGTTTAAGTACAAATACAATTACTGCTACGCGAAAGTAATTCATTACAATTACAAATTACTTTTTAAAAGTTGTGCAATTACTTTACGATTACTTATTTCTGAGAGCTCCCACCTTGGGCCATATAACTTTAAACGAGTTATATGGCCGCTGTATAAATGTCACGTATTGTACTTTTGTTAAATTTGTTAAATGAAAAATAGAAAACAGTTTGGAGTACTGAACTCCTACATTCTTATATTCTCAATAAATAAAAATAAATTTTTATCATATTTTTATTTTATTTTAAAACAAGCTCTTGAAAGTCTAAAACCGCGGTTTGTAGAGTTTTTGAATCTCGCCCAATCAGATTGAGAAACGGTTGAAAGGATTAGGGGTTGGAGCAAACAGTAAATCATTAAAATTAATGCAGAAAGGTGGACGAAGATTGGGAGAGGGATGAGCAGTGTGGCAACAACGGTTGGAAGTAAGGTGAGGTGAGTCGTGTTAATGAGACCTGCTGCTTCTTCGCCTCGATGTTAGAGTAGCACAACTTACTGTAAGTGGTACCAACAGACAAGCTAGCGTAGAGGGACATGAAGAACTCATAAAGAAAAGAGAATAATTTCATGGAAAATAAAATCCCCAACTTTGACTGAAATATGTAAGCGAAGGTGCTAGTGACGAAGACGCGTAAGGAGAACCTCGAACCTCCCCGCCTCGACTTGATGATGTCATCGAGCCCAACCTGCTCGACTTTAGGTTCCTTGATGCGCGCGCGCTCCGCTGGAGGGTGAGGACAACTGCGTCGTCTGCTACGACGGCCGCCATTACGGCGCCCACCCCGATGGGCGGCTAGCGTAGGGCGCGTCGCCGCTTGCGGCGGGGGCAATATTCACAAAGATGCACACATTCACAAGCTTGTTTTAAGAACTTTAAACAAAAAAGTAATGTTGTTACTGCTGAAATGTTTATTACAAAAGCAAGAACAGAGCCGAAAGTTTGCGAAAAGTTATGCACAGCGTCGCTTGTAAAGGAACTACGATCTTTTTTGACTACTCGCAAGTTCGCGCTGAAACTTGTGCTCATGTTGCACTTCAGTTTTCTTTTTAGCTCCACACTATGATCAAAAATATTTCAATATGCTACACGACAGGCCTTAGCCTTCAAACATTAGGCTAGAAAGGTCATGTTGACGAAGACCAGGAATCACTCTGTTGGCTAAGACCACGAGTTATATGCGTCCTCGTATTGCCAGCGTGCCACGCTGGCAATACGAGGACGCATATAACTCGTGTCGCTGCTGGGACTGGTGTGCGCGGCCGCTGACGCAACCACAAATAGCATGTAAACGATGCGTTCAACCCATTCAGTACTCAAGGTACCATTTGTTCCTTGATGCGGATCTGTGAAGAAACTATTAATAGTATTATTACTCCATGGTCCTCGTCAGAATTAGCAACATTTTTTTTAATTTTTATTATTAAAGGTTGGTGTATGTATTTAAGCAGTTGTAAATATACATGCTCAGGAAAAATGCGCATGCAGAGCATTTTGCCCGCAGATTTGTTTTGTGCAGTTTGCTTCTGTAATAAAAAATACTGCCGTGCACAGCTGTCCGATGAGTGCTTGGTGTCAGGCTCAAACCTCAAAGGGAATATTTTTGTATGCCTGTCTATGCCACGATTCCAAGATTAAAGTAAGTAGGCATACTGTAATTACTGATTATTTTGTTATTATTTCTATTCATTTGACTATTCTAAACAATGGCTCATATGAAAATTAACTATACTGTTTATGTATAATTGAGCCTGTGTGACTGTTTCAGTGAAACGTAAAGCTGTTACGAGATATGCTTTGAAGCACTGTGAGAATATGGGTGCACTTGCTTCTGGCAAAAGCAAAGCATAATGCTTCAAATCACTTGGAACAGATTTTATTGAAACAATGCGATTTTGTTGCGAGCGAACCACACCAGTTGTATCGTCAACTTTGCGGTTAAAATAAACTTAAAATTGGTATCTACATGCGAGGTTTCAGCGCGAACGGGCGCGCAAGCAACAGCGAGTTAAGTTCACAGAGCAAAAACACAGAGGTAACAAGCAGACAGATGATGGGCACGATTAGGAACTATAACACTGGCTTAGTGTTGACCTTTTACGAAAGATTGACGCCGGCACAAGTTTTGCTTCCATAACTGTTCGAACTACCTGCTGGAAACTGTCGGAGGTGGATTCGTAACCTCAGCCTCGCATACCTTTCGGTAAGCATGCTGTATATAGCCTCCTTGTGATCTGTGCAGACTTCCAGGCGTGATCGGTGTACCTTGCTTAGGTAAGCCGTAAGTGAACGAACTGGTGACTTCATTGTAATTATCTTGTCTGTGCACCAGGAGTTGATGGCCGTGAAGTGCTCCTCGTAGTCTTTCAGAGTTTTCATAACTCCGGCGCTTGGATAAATGAGATTCCCTCCATCGCAAACATACTCCTTCAGGGCAGTCAATGAAGCATACTCACTAGTGGCAGTTCCGAGGAGACCCTCTTTGCATTCTGCGCACTTCACGGATTTCAGCATTCCTTTCAAGATAAATCCCCCAAGGTAAAAGAGAATCTGGCACTCTGTTGATGACAGCTCTTCAAGAAACAAAATCTCCGAATCATCGATTTCTTCAATTTCATTCTCGACGCACTGCTTCTTGCCATGAGAAAGAAGGTCTACAAGATATTCACGGTCATCAAGTTCGTAACTGGTTGTTCGAGGAGTTTGCAAAAATTGACTGACACTTACGAGTCTTAGAGCCAACTTCAGGTCATACGCGTTCGGAACCGGCTTCATAAGCCGCACAACTGAGAAAAGGTTCTCTAAGCAGTCTTGCAGCAGCCTGCTTGTGAGAAGAAAATCATATCCCTCATTATCCAGAAGCACTTTCTGGAGGCGGAGAACAACTGTCGTTGATATAAGGAGGCCAGCTTGGGATGGCTTCCAATGTGATGTGACGCCCATCTTCATTGTTCGCACAGTTTCCATTGCCAAGCTCAATCTGTCAAGTGCTTCGGAGTACTTGGCCATATTTCTGCGGCTTAAGGCCATGGTTGGATGGCGAGACGACATCAGTGCATACCACCTAGAAACCAGTTCCATAAACCATGCTGTAGTTTCAGCCTCTGGTTCGATCAGCCCTTCTTTTACGAGAAATCGGATAGCTGGTGGTGCTTCACGGAAAAGTTGGACAGCAACTCCAACCTTCATTTTGGTGAAGTGGCCCGTGCTTGTGTGTACTTCTGACAAGTTCGACGCTACTTTCAGCTCTCTCTCCGAGTCATAATCTAGGACTGCTTGAACGTGCTCCAATTTTACCTGTGATGAAGGCAGGTTGTGTTCAGCAACTGTGACGTCATTCAAGGTGAATACCGTGGAGCTCAGGAGCTGACCTCTGAGGTTTTTCAAGATGTGAGCTGGGTCGGCATGGAAAAAAGCTCCTTGCCGTCAATACATGGATGCGGTATGGAACACACCGTTAAAGAATGTCTATGACTTGAAAACCCAAATTCCCGCCACATAGCTTGATTAGCAGGGCCCATGTCAGATGTAACTACACGGACTCGAAGAGAGATTTGGCTACACAGCTGAACCAGCTTGAGCACGTAGCTTTTGAGCAAGGAACCATCGACGCTTCTTCCAGTGAATTCGTAGGCTACCACCTGCTTCCATCTTTGGTTAAGCCCGCCTACCATAAATACCAAGGCTTTATTAGCAGGCTCCGTAGGCTTCAGGGGAAGGGTTATTCCCCGAGAAGCGTGTCTTCGGCACGATCCAGCTCCACACCGGTCGCTATCTCCATTTCGTCTAAAAACAGCACGCAATCCTTTTCTACATCTTCCATGGTCTCCGCTTTGCATTTCATAATATCGACCACTTCGTGGAGAATGCCAGGCAGGAACTTCAAACTTTGAAGCCTTCGTGCAAGTGTCCTGCTAGATGGGAGAGGGTATCCCAACTTTCTGAGAGTTTCATATCCACTGGTTCCACAAGCAAATTTAATTTTAAGGCCTTGCTTGACTGTCTCTGGAGACCAGGAGTTTCCCAAGTTGTTGCTCCTGGAAAGAGCCCGTACTTGATCTTCATTAAGAAATTTCAGACTTTGTAAAACATTGCTCGCTTCACTCTCAAGTTTCTGAACTTTCTTTTTAAGACTTTGAATTGTGTTCTTTGCCGTGGCATGATGTTCTTGCAGTTCGGTGTACTTCTTTTGCATGTCAGCAAGCCGCTTCTTCAACTCTACAATCTCTTCTCTCAAATCTACACTGCTAACATTTGGTGAGAGTGGCACAACGTTGTCGTCGTGGTCTGTGGAGTCCTGCCTACATGACGGTGCATTTGGAGAAGACACAAGAACCGGAACATCCTGTGTGGCCTCAAGTGGTGTTTCCACTGCAGCTGTGGAAGGGTGCAGATCCAGGGTAGACTTGTCGGTCTCTTTGGAGGATGACGGCACAGGAACTGCTCTCTCCTTCGGTGGTTTTCTCTCTTTGGGCAGTGCTGTAAGTAGAAACGTATATGTGCATATTATCATGCAAATCAACAACAACATATATAGTTCCTTTAGATTGTGCAAAATGCGAGTTCCAAAACTAAAACAAAAGCAATGCATCGAAAACAAAATGTGGTGCTTCAAAAATTGATTAGAATCAAATAATTCCGATTTACAAAACACGAAGGAACTTATGACGAAGTACAAATTGGCCCTTTCGGTTATAATTCCTAATCAGTTGCAACTAGAGTATCTTTCCTGGCAACAATGTTTTTATAATGATATAAATATCAGAGATAAGTGCTTACGTCTGAATACAAATACAGTTGGGACTGCATTTGGTTTCAGCTTTCTCCAACCATCCGCTCGGTTTTGCTCGAAGGCGTGGGCGTCGAAGTGAGCCTGTAAAGATGAATGAACATTTCTAGATTTGTTTCATCAAAATAAAATTCTAATACAAAAATAGGCAGCGCTATCTCTTAGAAGGCTAGTAGGTCCGTGGTATTCAGAACATGCAACTGCGCAAACAATACACGGTTAGAATAAAAACGACAAAAAAGGTCTTCTTTGACGAAAACGCAGACCATCTGCCAAGAACTTGGACTCCTGTTTCAATGCCAAAGATTTTAATTAGCTACAGTTTGCACGTGCGTCAACTTCAAAGCAATTTGTTTACAGCGAGCGAGGTCAGGTGTGAACCGCAATTATAGCGGTACGTATGTTTTTTTTTTTTAGCACTGAAAATATAGGTTACTAAAAAGTTTACCTACTGCACCGATTATCACACGGTCTACGAAGTCTGTTAAAGTGGGTGTTGAATAAGCATCGTTTCACCAAAATAATTATTCCAGCCATACCGCAACCTTTTGCAAAGAATTTTATATGAAGTTTAAGGCCCCAATAACAACATTTGACCACACTAAAGTGCCCTGCGTTACAAGCAATACCCGGCGGCGCCTCAAAACAAAGAAGACAATAACCAGGAATTGCCACAAAAAGCTTAATTGTTTTGCTGTCTAACAGCTAAAGTTCTGTTCCCAAATTTATTGTTAATACGCTGCTACGACGAGCCTAGATCACATCAACTAATGAGGCACCCACATATAAAGAGAGCCTAAAAGATTTCCGTACTTACGCTGCAAATGGATGATGTGTTAGTTGGCTGCCACTTGTCGCGCTTGATTTTAACTGTCCATTGGAGCCTTCTTTTCGGGTCTCTGGGAAAGTGAAACAGTCGCCAGCCGTTTCTCGAATGGTTTGCGCACTGTGGAACGCAACACCCGGGCATTGTGGCGGATGTGCCCACCAAAAAGCGAGGAAACGACGAGCCGCCACACGCGCGCACGCCGGTCGTGGGCGACGTAATGGCCGCCGCGCCCGCGCCGACGCTCCGGAGGCGGCACTTGCCCTTTCAAAGGCTGACATCACCCTGCGAGAGGGCGCGCGCATCGAGGAACCCTACTCGACTTTGAACCCCGATGCCCCCTGATGGGAGTGAGCAATAAGAGAGACCCTAAGAACGCGAGCAACAGGAAGCGAACGAGACGAAGAGAAAGATTTCAAGTGCGATCCGAACGAAAACCCGACGTGAATGGAGCCCTCATTTATCAAATTAATTCTTAAATGTTTCATTAAGTCATACTTACAGTTTACAAACCGTTCATTCCGCTCTATCCCAGCCTCTCTTTTCCATTCCTGCTTTTCCTTTTTTGAGCAGGGTGGAACTTGGTTACACTCTCTCCCCTGTCACTTTGGCTGTACTGCCGTCCTCGTGGTCAGGAGAGGAAAAGCGCTGGCGTCGTAAAATCTTGCAAATTAATTGTAATTGTGCCTGAAATTTTGCAATTACTGACGCTAGAAAGTAATTAAACTACAATTACAATTCCTTCTAGCTAAAAGTAATTATTACAATTTAAAATGACCAAGAAAGTAATTAAATTACAGTAATTAAATTACTGTAATGGAATTACTACCCAAGTATCGTTGTGTTACATCTATTTCTTTCGAGCGGCGGCGGCGGAGCCGGCTGCGGCAGCATGTTCTGTTTTTGTTCTCGACAAGTAGGCGTGAGCTTCACTTTGACGTTGCATTCCAAACGAAAAAAAAAACAGCGCGAAGCTGATGGATGACTACGGAGACGAAGAAGAGAAAATTGCGATGATTCTTTTCTCGTCTTCCCTGCTTGCGACGGAGGAAGAGGAGCACCGAGCGCCGAAAAAGCAGCGTCGCCGTCTGCGGTGGCGTTTTCGCCCATGCTTACAAGACTGCGAAAGGACGGGACAAGCAAGCTGCCTCCTTCCTCGTCTTCGCTCGTATGACGAGAAGTGCTACCGAGAGTAAGTGAATTTGGAATGCATCAAAGACATCCGGCGACGCGGGATGTTTTCAATGCCGTTGACACCATTGCCAAAAACAAACAGGAAGAACGCGTACTGCGTGATGTAGGCAGCGTCGCGCTGCGCAAGAATGTCACTTCCGGTCAGTGAAACGCCTCGTTCGGCGGCAGAAATAGGTCCTGGACCTATACGCCTCGCCGCCGGGTTTTCCGCCCAGCGTTTCGCCCCAGCGGCAAGAGCTGGGCGGATTCGCTAGCGGATCCTCAAGTGTAAACGTACCATTAGACGAGTTTACTGTCACTATACTTCGTCTCACCCTACGATGGACTAAAGGCAAAAGCTACGGACCGCCAGATCCAATCAGGAGTCACTTAGAAATTGCATGGTATTGCGCTTCCAAAGCGCCCATCGGTGCCCGCATCTCGGATCACTGATGGGGATGGGCGGACAGTGGTCCGAATCGAATGGCACTAAGTGACTCATCGATTTTACATTGCAAAGAAAGCCACGTCATACAAGCTCTTTGCACTGTCGAAGCTATAGACATGATTCAGCGCTTTTTGATTCGGAGTACTATTCGTCCACCCCTAATCATTGTTAAATACGTCATAGTTCAGCGTGGAACGTGATTGAACCTGGCGGACCGTAGCTTTGGCCTCTTAGTCCATCGTAGGATGAGACAGAGTATAGCGGGACCCAAGTACATGCGCACGCAACGTCACTGGTCAAGAAACTCCTTTGTTGTCGTGTCATCTCGAGGACGAAAGTGAGCGTTGTCTTTAATTTCTCCTTCGCAGAACTTGATGACGTAGCTGGGGGATCGCAATATCCCTCAGTGACGATATTTGAATGCTGCTCATAGATTGGACCCGAGCATTGCGTGAGCACTCGATTTGGCCTCCTGATAATCAATAGCTCGACAAGCATTCGGGTAGCGGCCCGTGTCCAGTCGCTGCAATGACGACAATAGACGAACAATAACAATGTCTCGAGCTCAGCGCGTGTCATGTGCTTTGCCAACCCCAGCGCGTGGCTATGATTAACATCGGCGGCATACAATCGACTCCAGATCACGTGGCCGCTTGTTCTGGCTGCAAGTTGAGGGAATGAACTCTGCTCGTTTTTCTTTAATTTTTTCTGCGACTTCGATTGCTGTGGTGAAAAGCGAGCGCGTTTGTCATATGTCATTAACATCAAGGATTTGTTCTAAGCAGTATTTGCGCAAAGTACAAAAATTGTTGGATCGCCCCTTTAAAGTAAGGGTTGACACTTTCAAAAAACTTGTATGCTTACCTATTGGTCGCTATGCTCGCTTTTGTATAGATAGAAGACAATCTAAGTTTGATTGCGTCGAGGTTGTCCAGACTAAAATACAGTAAGTTAAGCGAGATTGTACGAGGGCAAAATAGATTTGACGTTTCACTTTTTTGGGAGAGATAATATCTTAACTTTTTCCAAAACATTAACAGTCTCGACGTAAATTATTTCTCATGGAATCCATGTGCGCCGTACTCCATGATATATTTTCATGAAATAAAACTTCCAAGAGTCGAATTGTTGACGACTGTTCAAGAAAAGAGTCCTGAAATTCTAATTGTAAATTTGAAAGTGGCGTTATTTACTTTGGTATGAACAGTAAGTCCTTTGTTTTACCTACATTTAAACAAAGTTTATTTGTTTTAAGCCACGACTCTAAACACGACAATAAATATTTTGCCCTTTTGAAGAGTTCATCTATGTCTGCACCAGAAAAGAAGATATTTGTATCGTCTGCATAAAACAGGACCAAGAGTAGATCCTTGGGGGACCTCATATTTAATGTAATGAAGTTTTTGAGTTTACACCGTGTTTTACTCTAACTGTGTTCTAGAAGTGCCATAGTTTTTTTATCAACGTCAGTAGAACTCAACGTATTCCGCAGAACTGAAGTTTTCTTAAAAACCTATTATGCTGAAGGCAATCAAAAAACTTTTTAAAGTCAGGAAATATGCGATGTGCACAGGTTTTATGTTTTATTTTCTAAAGAATTTGCTTTTTCATTTCAAGATGTGCAACTTCTGGGACTTAGTTTTTATAAACCGAATTACTTGTTTACTAAAATATTATTAAAAAAGAACTGACAATTGATCTTAATTTAAAATACGTTAAGCTACCTCTGCGAAAAACTGGAAGCATGGAGATAGGTCTGTAGTTGCTTAAATCGTCAACTGGGTCACCTTTGTGTATAACAGCCCCATGTGCATGCTTCATTTCGTCCGAAAAGACGCCTGCAGTTAGCAGAAGGTTACAAGCATGAGCCAGTGGAATCTGATTATCTCACAGACGGCTTTTCGCGGTCTAGGCTTAATATAATCCGCTACTGATTTCATAATGGTAAGTCGGAAAAAGAAAGAATTTAAACAACTTGTTATGAACTGTTTGTATGGCTATTTCTACATAGTCGTTCGAAGGAGCACCAACAGCGTCAAATTTTGCATTAAATCGGTTTGCTACCTGTACATCCCATAACGCCTCATTTTGATAAGGATTTTTCTTTCCGATACATTCTTTGCAGTTATTTCCACGGCTGTTTCTCACATCATGCCGGGATTTCCATTACTCCCGAGAACTTATTGATTATTCACACTGCTTTTTTAACATCATCGTTTAGTTTATTAGGTATTGTTTTAGACATACGAGGGTCACTTTCGTTTCTTGTTTGTAAACGTAGTCGAAACCGCTTGTTTATCCTGTTTTTACGTGCCTTTAGGGGTAAATGTGTTATACGCAGAAACGGAACAGGATAAGAAACATTGTAAGCCCTGTCTGCATCGCTTTCACTCAGGACAACCTTTTAATCCCGACCTAAGATGAGATGTTTGAACCGTTCAATATTTCGTTTAGAATAGTTTCTGATCAATGTTTCTTCCTTATATCTACACGGTTATTTACAAGGCAAAGGAAGTATATTGGTAAGTGGTCACTGAGATCACAACCCCTATAACGCCTTAGGCCCGAGGGTATATGAACATTAAATACATAAATAAATAAATACAGTATGATACTGGTTAGCTGACTAACAAAATACCAGTGATCGACGTTTCAAGTGCATTGCCGTGCAAAGTGCAAGTATTGACGTTTGACAGTTTGCGCGGTAATCTGAGCTGTCAAGGCTGTAAATATACAGTCGCCGTGATTGGTCGAACTATCCAAAGGAACACGAGCGACAGACGTTTCAAGCGCATTGCCGCGCTGTCTGCTACCGGAAACATTGACAGTGTAGCCTCCGTGCGATCATCTGACGGCTATCTAACGTTGTAGGTAGATATTCGCCGTAATTTGATTGAATCGCCGTAACCGAATAGGGTAAATTTTAGCGGTTACTGTTAGTCTGTTTACTTTTTCATTTGTCCCTAATTACTAGTTAATTGATATAGTCACTTTGTGCTCTCTTGTATAGCATTCCATGTATAAAACATTTTTTTTGTAAATTTTAGTTTAAGATTCTCAGTGCTTTGTGTAGAAAGTATAATCCTATATGACGTACATTTATGTTTGAGCTATATATTGATTTTCACGCTTTTTATGATGCCTTCTTTTGCTATGTTTTTGGGGCTTGGGGCTAGTTAAGTATTTAACATATATTTTTCAATGTCTCCACCAACAATGTATTATTCTCGTTGAAAAAACATTATTATTAATACTACTGCTACTACTACAACAACTACTTTACTACTACATACGACTCTACTACTACTATTACTAAAACAACTACGACATACTACTATTACTATTACTGCTACTACTACTGACTATTACTACTACTACTACCACTACTATTGCTACTACTACTTCCACTACTACTGCTACTACTACTAGCTTAACTGTTTAAAAAACACCAGTGATCGACGTTAAGAGCATGTTGCTGTACAGCGTTCACCTCGAAACTTTGGGTAAATTAACCCGTGCAATAGTCTCAGGACTGTCCAAACGTGACACACCGACGAGAACGGGTCCCAGCGGGAGCGCGGCGGCGGCAGCGAACCGGGACAGCACGGCGTAGAAGCTGCACCCGGGAAGCGTCCAGGTTGCTCTTGAGGACCGGCACCGTCAGGGTGATGAGGGAGCCGGAGGTCCAGCCGAAGGCCAGGCCAAGGACCACCAGCTGGGTGCCCTTGTCGAACACAGACATCAAGAAGAGGATGCCTCCGTTCAGCAGACACTGCACCGTCAGCGCCTGCGCCGTACGTACATCCACGAAGATGCATCAGTCGGTCACCGTAGAGACATGCAAGTGTATACCAAATAAAAAGTTTACAGCGCTTTTGAAGCGCAAACATGAACTGCGCAGCGTCAAACGCTCGGTTTCCGCCCAAACGTAGCGCAGAGCGGTCCGAACCAGATGCCAAAGTTTGAGAACGAACCGTTATCTTACTCGAAAGGTATAAGCGATTTGCGAAAAATTTAATAGTGAAAATGGTAGCCGACAAAGCCCACTAATACCTGGGGTTGAATTGCGCAAGGCACTGAAAACAAGCCTCATTTTCTCATTGGAAGTCTCAAGAAGTTAGTTGTACGTTTTGAATAAGAAACCGGTTAGTTCTAAAACTCGGCACCTGGTCTGGACAGCTAGCGCTGCACTTGTTCAGAGACTGAGCGTTCGGCAATGCGTGCTATAATTTTGCGGTAAAAAAAAAAAAGCAAAGTATTTTTGAGGGACACGTACATTTGTCCTCGCTATGAGCCAGGCCATTGGGGTAACATGACCTTTTAACGTGCCTTTAATTCGCATCATTGATCTAGGTCCTACATACAGGTGAATAAACCGCGCGATTGAATGGGTATAATGAGCGAAACAGTGTTACTGAATCGTGGAATATTTTGTCATATCGTGGGGAAAAACATAGCTTCAGTGGACAAAAGAAAACTTCACTTGAACACATTGTTTTCGCACTTTGTGCTTCTCTCTATTCGTTAACAATACATTAGCTAAACTTCTATAAGTTATATGTGTCCATTCTGTGTTTGGCAATAAGAAAGCTGTTTGGAAAAAATTTCGTACTGTTTTACATTGTTTCCATTGTCTACTCAACCCGTTTGAGCTAGCACAACAGTTTTGGAAGGAAAACGAGCCCCCTTAAGAATCTAGTTTTTACTTCAGTAAAAATACGAGCCATATAATATGAAATAAGGGTTACTGTGTAGTCGAGGTGGTAAGTAATTAGAGTGAAGAACAAACAAACAAACGAAAAACTTGAGACAACGTACAAAAATTGGTATAACACAGCACCGTGATGTGTTGTTCTAATTTTTATCGCTATATTTTCAAGGTTTTTCACCATAGAATCCTTGCGTAAGTTCTTGCGCCACATTGTATCGAAACTGCTTATGATCAGTCATTCATTTTTTGTAACGGGCTGTCAGTTGGTTTTATCGTTTTCCGGGCCTATGTGTTGTTTTAGTTTACACTGTTTCTTGCGTTTAAGCTTGCATGCGATAGTTATTTAAAATTCTTTGTTACTAAATGTTCCTTTGTGAAAACAAATATTCTGACTCTGGACGAGGGTAAAACCAATTTAGGAATGATGAAACCACGGCGTACTGTAATCCCAACCTGCCCACAGAATGACTTTGTATATGGAAGGGGCTGTGGCCAATGAAGTGCCTTTGTTTAATAATGAAGGCGCTCTGTAAAGGCTTTCTTGCGACCCAAACGCGATTGAGAGCCTGTTTTCTGTGCACCCGATAACTGTTGATTACCGCAATACCGTCCATCAGGAACAGGTTCGGGTGGTCTTGTTTGTTTGTTGTTGTTTATTACACAAAGGAGAGGGCACTCAAGCCTAAGGAAAGGGGAGGAGATTGGAGGAAGGCGGCGAGGCTGGCTGTATGGACAAGATCCTGAAGGCTTTGGGCGCTGGCGTTGGTGGCCGCAAGGAGGACGCTATGCTCCCGGTCAGTCCGCGTTCCTGGGCAGGTCCAGGTGAGGGGTGTACATCCACTTGGTCTGTTGGAGCAGAGCCATCTTGAGAGGCGAAAGGGATGCGATCGTAGTTCCCTGGCCAGGATGAGAGTATACTGCCAGGGTGATTCCGCATCCAGTCTGGATGCGCCGGAGCAGCACCTAGCTCCTGGCACCGGGAGAAACCAGGAGAAACCCGGTCGGCGCACGGTGGTATCTGTAGCAGGGCACAAGCTGTGTCATTCTGACGTCATGTTATCTACTACTAATCCTGTAACGCATGGCGTGTTACGTCACGTCTGTTCGCGCCTATATAACTTGTTACTGTATCAAGACTCGTGGGCTCGCCCGGATACTGGTCTTGGTGGCCAAGGGTGCTGCCACGGGGTCCATTGGAACGGTGTGACTTTGCAGGTCCTCTGACTAGGCTGCCCGTTTCACCGCCTCGGGAGCGGACATATTTCGTTCTGCAGAGCCGTGGCCCAGCACCCAGTCGATAACTACCGTGCCAGCGAAGTGGTACCGTATTTTGTGGATTTTCTGCACAATGGTCATGGCTTGTTTAGTCTGTTTCAGCTGCCTGATGGCTTGAGTGGATCCTCAGAGGCTGTCTGAAGGGCCCTCATATATGGCTTGCAGCTCCAGCAGCAAAGAAGACGGGTCGGATGCGGTGAACTTTTGGTCGTCGATGTGGGGATGAGTGTGACTAACAACTGCCGAAACTCCTCCGTCGTGCACACAGGCAGCGTCCGTATATATGATGCCGTGATCCGGGGAAGGGGTGATTGGGATATGCGCCTTGGAGGTATGACGCGCCTTGCGGCAGGAGGTCGTGGTGGTGAGGCAGGAGAATTTCCACGGGGGAAGCTGCTGTACTTGCGCGGCATGTGGCGTGCCCTTGTGAGATTCAGGAGCGTAAACCTGATGTTTGGTAGCCCGGACATGCGTGCGATGATCACAGTGTCGTCGTAGGGTATTGAGGTGAGGATGTTCCTGTAACACCTTAATAAGCATAAGGAGCGAGAAATCCGTAATACTGCGCATTGTTGCCCGGTCGAATGTTTCCAGCGAGTTCTATTGCATCTTCGTCAGGTTCTGAAATTGGGCTTGATGGATTGTCTTAAGTTGTAAGATGGCTTTCACGAAGGCAATCGCAGAGCAGGCTCCCCCGCCTCTCTTTGAGATGTGGTTGATGATGCGAAGCATAAAGTGGGAATATTTGTACATGGATATAAGCCATTCCTTGGCACCACCGGTCTTATGAATTTAGAGACAAAGGACTCTCATGGTGTCAACTTTGGGGAGAATTTGGAACCCCACATTCAGGTCGAGGTCGTCTGTCCCTAGCATTTGACGGGATTGTTGCAGACGGGCATGTCGTGAGAGTTTGACGGAGTGAATTCGAAGCCAAAGGCTTGGGTGTACTGGTGGAGAGTGTTCAGCTCTCGTTGAAATATTTCCTGATGCCGAGTGTGGTTCAAAGGGGTGGTCTAGAGCGTCGCATAATTAGCGTTGATTAGGAGCTCGAGGTGTTCATGCTTTGTCCGAGTAGAATAAATGCAATATTAAAACAAACAAAACGTATTGGAGTGAGGGCAACGCCTTGAAGCTCCCCGAAGTTGAATGGAAAATAAACTGAGTTCTCCCCTGCCACTCGCACCGAAAAGAAACGGTGGGCCAAAAAGTTGCAGACAGCATTAGTCATGCCATGTGGAAACTAAGACGACCATAGCGTCTAGGATGGTGGCATGATTAATCTTATCGTGCGCATTCGGGATAACCGTCGCCACGATGTTGCAGATCCACTGAATGCGCTCCTGGACCTGTGTGATTTCTTGAGCCAGTCGGTGTAGGCCTTCCTCCGCACCCACCGGCTGCCGCGAAAAACGATTTGGGACTCGTGGTAGATTCTTTTTGTCTGGAACCACAAGTCGATGCGTGTGGCAAGGATCCGTTCGTATATTTTAGATATAGGAGACATGAGCGAGGTCGGGCGTAAAGCTGTCAGAACCTTTGCTGCTTTTCCTGCTTTGGGGATCGGAACAATAATAGCATGTTTCCACTCTAGTGGGATTTCTCCATTTGCCCATACTTCATTTAAGCTCTTTAAGGTGTTTTCCGCCGCCGACCCTTCGATGTTCTTGAACACTTTATATGTAATGTCATTTCTTACCGGTGCCGATATCTTCTTGCCTCGACGAAAGCGATTAGCCTTGGTGATTGGCGATGTTGTGCCACAGTCATACACATCGTAGGAGGCAGGGAGTGTTATTGCGGGGCTATCATGTTGCGGGAAAAAGACCATGGCCGCATGCCGGGCGAAATCCTTGTTAAATAGTCAGTCCCATGACCAGTTGTATGTTGCACGGCCGGAGAATAGCAGCCTTATTGGTTTCCATGGCGTGGTATGTGCGCCAGAGTTGCTTGGAGGAAGGGGAGCAGTCAAAAGATTCACAGCAATCTTTCCCCCGTTGTCTGCTAAGTTGCGTCCCACCTACTTCTTCAGCGGCTAAGCGGTTAACTTCCCACTGAAGCTTTTCGTTTTGTGGGGAAGGAGCAGGCTTGGAGTTCATCCGGCTTATGCTGGTCCCAGAGACAAATGAGGTGGAGATACGGATTGGGTTGATTCTCATTCTCTCTTTGTTCGGTGGTATGCTAATGCACCGCCAGTTTGTGGCTCAACATAATGGAAGCCGATGTGGTTCCCTCTAAGATGGCATGGGTTCGAATCTCCGTCCAGTTGGTCACTTTAGCCATACGGCGCTGTTTCTTGACGAGGTGATGGGACAAGTGAATGTGAATGGGCGTATAATCACTGTCCAGACATGTACACATCGCGACACTGTTAGCGCGAACACGACATCGGCGCATTTTCCCATTTTACTTCTAAATAGTATTAGCGACCACTAAATTTTATCGCTTACATTATAGAACTAAATGAGCTCTTCCCGTAGCAATAATAGCTTGGATGACATCCTTTGGTTTCAAAGAGAAAAACTGAAAAAACCGGCGATCGCTTGTTCGCGCTAGAAACTGTCACACTCTGTACGTAAGGACATTCCCAGCTGCAGAGTTCAGTACAGCAACGTTTATCGCTGAACATGTCAGTCGAACTCCACAACTGAGAATGTCTTTCACCCAGCGAACACCATAAGGTTCGTTGGTTGAGCCTTCTAGAACAGAGTATGGGCCGAATGTAAACCCGGAGGTTGCCAACGCGGGAAGGCACATAATCCACTGTTAACTTAGAACGTTAGAAACAGAAAGGTCAAAAGCGAGAGGGGAATCCCAGATCCACCAGCTCTTGCTGAAGCACAACACCGCCGTTCCTTCGAGAGCGTTTGTAGAACGACTCTTCAGGGTCGCCGGATATCTATTACCAAGGAAGCGGGGAAACGTAACTGATGAAAACTTCGAGAGGCAGCTCCTGCTTAAGTGCAACGACTACGAAAAAACAACAACAACAGTAAACCATGGAACAAAAGCTGTTGTGTATTTAGTCGTTAAGATAACGAGAAAAGCAACTGGTTACTTTTGAGGTAAAGTTCCTTTTAAGAATCCGTAACGAGTAGCGTTACGTTTTGAGCAAGTAACGAGTAAGGGTTTTTAGTTACTTTTTGGGTAACGTGTACATGTCTGTCACTGCCCCAGCAGTCCGGTTCAGCTGTCCACCTGGGATGGCCTTGTCCATGCCACCATGTGAGGTCCGGTGTATTAGGGCTGAGAGGGGACGAATGAAGTCTTGGGTGTCGTTGAGGGGTGTGCACGAGAAGTCATTAAACCGTGAAAGGGGGAACAGCGCGAAAATAAAACGAGGGACGAGTAGAAGAGGTAATGACAGACGCGGCGCTGTTACTAGCAACTGAAAGTTTATTTGTGCACAAAAAAACACACACTCAAACAGCCCATTAAAATGGATCTACGCACATGCTTATCTGCGATCAAACGAACTTGCCACAAGTCATGATAAAGTTCACTTCGTCACTCTTCAAAGCTAAGAACGGCGCACTGACACACGCTTCTTCTCCTTTCACAGATATAAAAAAAGGCTTCATCAATCTCCCTCACGGTTTTGTTTCTGTGGCGGGACTAAAATTGTGATATCATGGAAACGTGGCTCACAGCGCGCATCGGCCGCAATAAATTGCGAGGTGGCCAGAGGGGAGGAACGAAGGGAAAGGGAATGTTCCCTCGCCCTTACCATTACACCGCCAGTGTCTGTCGTTACCTATTCTACTCGTACCTCATTTATTTTCGTGTTGTTCCCCTTTCATGATGTCAAATCAACTCGCCCAACTTTATGCGTTGTTGTCTTTATATTGGCTGTGCACTTGTCAGCCCCGAGCGGAGTCAGTTTTGTAACCCCAACTAGTGTGTGAGGCATTAAAATTACCACCCATCAGTTCAGACACATGGAGATGGCGCTGTTTAAGGTGCTGGAGCTTGCCAAAGTTAAGGCGGGCACTCCCTGGTTTTCCGTACACCGATGCCAGAATCACGTAAGTTTGCTTGCGTTGGGCGAGGGCGGATCCCACCTCCTCTCGTGCGCACCACTGCGAAGTATCAATCTTCGTTTGTGGATTGTCAGAACGGACGTAGATCGCCACTTTGCCCGGAGCAGTGTCGTCCGTTCCAAAAGTCATGTAAATGAAAGAGGGCGAGTGGTGCTTGCTGTATTAAGAAAGGTTGGCAAGTCATGCGTTTTTTGAAGAAGGACTCAGGCTTTCATGATGGCACACCGTAGACGGAGAAAGAGCGTGTTGCGTCTGGCAGGGAGGCTTCTACAATCCCACGGAAGCACAATGACTATAGCGATATTCCTTCGTAGCGTCGTGAGGAGCCTTTCAGATGTTGGTATATGGCCAGAAGAAGCTGATGGATTGTTATTTGGACGTCCGGTTGTCTCCTCGTTGCCGCTAGACTCGTGTTAGTGACTTTCCCGAAGTCTGGCTGGAGCTGTCCGTAGTTGTCGCTTGGCCTGCAGTTGTCAGTAGCGTCACAAGGGGGGGGGGGGGCGACCGCCCCGGGTGCAGCGCTCAGGAGGTGTTGCGGCGGCCACGAGAGCGGGGGGGGGGGGAGAGTTGCGGCGGGCTGGTGCGACGGCGGGGGGGGGGGGGGAGTGTGCTGCAGGCTGCCGCTTCGGGTGCCGCTGACCCTCGTGACGCCACTGAGTTGTTGTAGCAGTCACTGACTTCTGGCGAGGCCACGTGTTAGGCGCTCAATTTGTTGGTCAACCTCGATAGCCGAAGGTTCCTGCGTTGAGGTCTTCTGCGTTCGGCGTTGTGACTGCCGTATCGGTTTCCCGGACTGCATGTGCGTAGGACAATGTTGGGAAGCCTCCCGCTTCTTCGGTCTCCCCGAGTTAGTGGCCAGGAGGGTAAGAACCTGTTCTTTGTCTGGAATGGCAGCTCCGGCAGCCGGATCTGTTGTCAGGAGTGAAGTGTCACCTGACGTTTGCGGGGGCAATTGGAAAACGTGATATGGTGATCACACTGTTTCAGATAGGCTACGTTGGTACCGGTGTTGACCGTCCTGCATGACGAGGTCTGCGTTAGGCTCAACCTGAGGGCAATATGTCCGCATATGTCCTACTTGGCAGCACCTATTGCATATAAGCGCTTTTGGGCGATACGGCTAGGGACGAAAAATGCCACCAAAAGTAGTATACAATGTCCGGAATGGCCTGGGGGCCCAATGCATCAACAGGCACGTGTCTCGCTTGCCCAATTGGCGCGGAGCATGCCTTTATGTAACGATCAATAAAGATCTGGGAGAATGTCCTTACCTGAGTCCTCCAGATGTAAGCGGTAAACCACACAGGTTGTAACACCAGGGACTGAAGTCAAGTATGCTTGTACCGGGAGCCATTAATAATCGGAGAGTGGCAGGAGCGAGAGCTGGCACATCCGCACAGCGTCCTCCAGCGTCGCAACATGCAGCGTGATGGAACTCAACGGTCGATGTGCTTTATAGCACCTATATCCCGTCGTTTGTAATCTTTGATTAGTGACTGGTTGCAGCACCTGGCCCGGTACCTTTGTCGTGTCGAATGGCTCTTGTGGTTTGATGTGGACTCAACATGATAGGGTCGGCGGTGGTGTATGGCATACTTGGGGCGGCGGCGGAGGCGGGTGTCGCTATGCCGGAGGCTCGGTGCTTGGCGACGCGGTTGCAGGATTATTTGGCGTGGACGCTTAGCTGCAGCCGCAGCCGACGCGTCCGGATAGGTTTGTGACGCGTACATAGCAGGAGAAAACGTTTTGTCAGCGGTGAGCTTCCCGGTGGCGCCAGGTCCTGACGCTGCGGTGCTTACATCGGCCGAGCTAAGCTCTTAGCCTCGACCGGGTTTTGAACCCGGTCCTCCAAAAGGACGATCCGCCGAGCAGAACTGGAGCTTACGGGATTCCAGAGGGTATTTACAGCTCCTCTTCGCGTCCCAGCGCCGTAACAATGAGTATATCGGAGTTTTCTATAAAAACACGGTGTTCGTCGTAGACGTGGCTTCCTTTATAGGCAAGCGCAGCATCCCCCAAATTTGGACCCATATTCTGCCGTAACGCAGAGTGATAAACGGACGAAGTCGTTTCCAATGTCGACTGAGTCGAAAGTGCGTTTCACTGGAAAGGAAGCCCACCAACGCTCTCTGATCCAAGCTCCCAAAGCTCCCATTATCTGCTTACTGCTCCGGTCGACTGCGTTAGGGCCCAGCACTACGTCTGCTCCGTGCCTGCGGTCCGCTTCTGTCTGCTCGCTGCCACGGCTGGCATTTCATACGATCGGCACACCAAAAGAAGTTTCGATGCGACCCTCATGCTTATCACGGTGGAGGGAATTTAACACAAACTGGAAGCATGGCGTGTACGGCTTTCTCAACCCGCCAGGAACGTAGCCAGGATTTTCATTCCGGGGGGGGGTCGCCCATGACACAATGCAGTATGAAGGGGAGGGGGAGAGGAGGCCTCAGCAAAATGAAAGAATTGGGGGGGGGAGGGAAACCCCGCCCCCCCCCTCCCCCCTGGCTACGTACCTGCATGCAATCCGCGGTGCCAATCTCAGCGTTCGTGTGTACGACAACTGACTCGCTCGGCTTTTCAAAGCCGCGCTATGACGACAGGCTCTAGACGACGCTCCCGGCGCGGTGTCGAGAGCGTCCGCAAACACGCCGACTTCCTCACTGGCCAGGCAAGTATTGGGCCCCAAATCTCACATTGTCGACACCACTTCAGTAGACGATGGCCATGAAAATATGGGGCAAATCGACCGCGTTACAACGGCAATGCCAGTGGCAATGCCGATGTTTGCCCTCATATTTTCATGGCGGCGTCCGTGAACTGAGTTCCTAATCACGATGAAAATTACCCGAGACTGGCGATAAAAGGTGTGGAAACTTATAAGAAGAAAAGATGAGTCACAAAAAAGATCGTCTCAGTAGCCAAGCGACTGAGGAACAATCGCGGCCACGCCTACTTCAGTTACACTTCGCTCGATGTCTGCAGAATACGGACGCCACCTCCTGGCCCACTATATAACCTCATTCAAGAAGACCGTCCGTCACAAAAAACCGGCACGTCAATTTCCTCGCTAAATTTAGCGGATGGATCATTGCCGCATGACCGCAAGTCACGTGATGTCAGTTTTCCTGCTAAACGTAGCGAAAAAAGAAAAAAGACGTGACATCGATCAAGCCTAGTTGACGGGCCTTGGATTGCTGCGAGCTGGTCCTGCAGGGTGCATTGATAGTTTGCGCTCAAACCCTCCTGTGTTTCCAGGTCCTCGTCAGCAGGGTCAAGCTACACCTGTCGACAACTTTCTGAAGCATTTAAAAAGTATAGAGAAGAGCTCCGGAGCACAGCTTTGATCGACGTTGAATGTTTTCCATCACCCGTGAGACCGTAGATTTGACTCCATAGCCACAGGAAGTTGTGTACAAGTATAGGGAGTATTCACTGGCGGCCATAGCTATGGGCGCGACTGTTGAGCGCGTGCTGACGGCGAGTTTCAGCAGTTCTTTTAGAGCGTGCATTCTGCGCCATCAAGATTGCCTGTCTTAGCAGCCAATTAATGTGAGCTCATTCTGAGGATTCGCTCTAAACAGACTCCCAAAAATATGGCGTCCAGTTAATAATACAATAGCGTAAATTGTTCTCAATCCCCCGTGTAGGCCCAGTTCCCTCGGCCAGGGTCGCAAGCGCGCCCGTAAGACGCGCCCATGAAATGCTTGCATCGAGCACAAAGCGCCACTGCAGCGTTCGATCGTGGACGAGCCATGGTCGTTCACAAGCGTGCGTCAGAATCTGTTCACGCGCAGGAGCAGAGCGTCTGAAAAGAGAAAACAAGCTGAAATGAACAAATAAGCAGCTTACGCTGTCCTATCAAAACCAATAGGAATACTTTTTTTTTTTTTAGCTTTCATGTTCTTGTTTTTCCCCAAATTTCTCTCCACCAATGAAATTCTGCCAGCTTAGCGTCCGCCAGCAACTTGAGAAAGCGCATTAACGCGTATGTGCAGCGGCGTAGACTTTCCATTTTCCCGGAGGGGGCAGACTGAATTTTTCCGGGGAGGGGGGGGGAGGCTGAGCGTTTATACCTTCTTGCCAAGACTGGAGATTGAAGTTAACGAAAGCACGCTGGGATTCCATTTGCCATGTATTTTGTCAATAAAGGCAACGTGGGCGTTATTTTGTTTACATGCCGCTACTAGAAGCTCGTTACATGGCACGTAAACAGCGTCTCGGTAAGGATTATGGCCCGGGCCCGGGGGGGGGCGCTCTGCCCTCTCCGGATTTCACCAGGGGGCACGAGCCCCGATGCCCCCCGTAGTCTACGCCTATGCGTATGTGAAACTCGACCGAGACATATTCGGTTTTGCTCGCCAGAGGTTCTTCTCGAACTTGTGAGCTACAAGCCCATAGCATGGGCATTGGGCACACGAGAAAACCGACCGGTCTCCTGTCAGATACGGTCCAGAGGAAGGCGTCCGTGCCCATCCGTGCGAGGAGGTCGCCGAGCGCCGTGGTCACGAGGATGGCCATGCGCCATGGCGTGGCCCTGGCAGTTCGACGGCCACGTAGTCATAGAGCACCATGGCCGATGAGAGCGTCAGCGCCGTCAGAATGGCGCACACGACCACCAGGGGGCCCGACGAAGGACGCTCGCTGGCTGTAGGCCGCGGCAACCGGCTGCACAGACGACTCGTTCCGTTTAGCAGGACCAAACATATTCAGATCCATAAAAGGAAGAAATTAAAACAAGCCGCAAAAAGGGTGGTGGGAGATGCCCCACACGTTTCTTAAATTTTTCTCAGTTGGTGGACAAATTCGACTTATGAAACAATTGCTGACTATGTCCTTTTATTGTGAGACCCAATTCGTGATACAATCACAGACAAGTTCGTGACAAACGCACGCTGCCTTTTCTTTCGTGCGTCTCCTCCTTTTGGCCTTGCACTCCGGGAGGGGCGGGTGGGGGGAGGGTTACCGGAAAGCTAAAAGCCGCACTTGGGACCCTAAACAGCCGAATGAGGCTCGCGAGCCAAGGTTTGGCCACGTCTGGCATAAATCTTTTATTTAAAACTCCGGGAAGGCGTTTTGCAGTAGCAGAGTTTATGCCAGGGGCCCCGCGAACTTTCGGTCAGTGTTTCCCGCGAACTCTTCCGAACGTCCCCGCGAACTCCGGTAAAATGACAGGACAAACAACCCCACCATAGCACCGCTTCTGCAACGTCTGTGAACTATTTTATGAACAGTTCTCCAGGTGATTATCTTAAGGACCGGCTAACGAGCGATTTGTGATGTAACTTTTAACACTCCTGTTAGACGACGGACTCCTTCTTATTTGTTTTATAGAACAGCAGAAGGACCTCTCGAAACCCACTACTTCGTGATTTCTGTAGAACTTTATTGTACCAAAGCTTTTTGACATCAACGGGCTCAAAAAACCTCACAGAAACAGAGCAACCGTAGGTTTCTCCGGGAAAGGGGGAAGCAGGGGGAGGCAAGGGGCTGTTTGTGTTTTTAAACGGTAGAAAGGTCAACGCAAAGAGCTAGAGTCGTCTGCTTCTTCTGGCAGCAGGGCCGGCGGTGATGTCGGGACGACACCGAGCCTTCGATCGGCTTTGATTGAAAGGACAAGAGGCAGATTCCTCAACGCTAGATGCCTTGATGTCTACCCACTTTCTATCAGGCCAATAAGAGCTCGGCGTTCTGGCCTCATCGCAACCCCTGCGGAAGAAGGGCAGACGAACTTGAGTTCTCGCAGAGTCGCTGACAGAATAAGAACGGCGGGAAGAGATTCAGTGGTCACGCCTCCCGGAGCCGAGCTTCCTACGTACGATGGCGCTTCGGCGACTCCTGATCAGTGGTGCGTAAGATAAGGACAGGTGGGGAAACGAGAGCCAAATGAGCGACCCGATTGTGTACCCCCCGGGTTTCTCTTTTCCTGTGGCGCCATCTATGTGGAGCACCGCGAACTCTCACTCCGGGTGGCCGACCAAGTGGGGCGACCGGTGGCGACCGGCTAAACTGACGGAGATTTTTTTTCTTCTCGCCGCAGCGCCATCTGTCGCAAATCGAGGGTACCCGCAAGCAGACGAGTACACAATCCGGTCACGGCGCTGCGGTAGGCCTCTATGGGCCGTTTCCCCACCTGTCTATCTTACACCCTGCTCCTGATCCACGATCATGTACATCGCGCAATCCAACGCACGGCGAGGAGCAGCGAGCGCGTGGTGAAGGGTTATCTCTAATAAAGATGCCCCGCCGGTTCTCACCTAGGGCCGGTTCAGACATTTGTGTTTGCGGACGTCCGAGTTCTTGTGAACTCTTGCAACGAGAAAAGCAGACTGGCACGCTGGTGCCATCCATGATGTGGTCCTCGAACGGAATGATTTCACTATGACGGGTTAAGGGCGAAGTGGAATCTCCTCCCACCTCTTTCCACTTTAGCAAGGCGAACGCTGAGAGAGGAGGTCGCCTCCTCTCTAGCATTCGCTCTTCTGAAGTGGAAAGAGATTCCGCTTCGCCTAATCTGTCACCGGGTATAGACCTTTCCTGTGCTTATCACCCGGCGAAAAGAATTCTGAGTCAGTTGTGCGGATGTTTCGCGAAAGAGAGCTACTGCGCGACGCCCAGAACGCTTCCACATCCTAGTTGAAAAAGAAGATGGCAGCGCGCTGAATGCTAATATTGGGACAGGTCGATAAGCGAACTTACGGCTACTGAGGCGCACGTCGCGATGACGTCACATAACTATCGTGCACGCTAGAATCGAAACAACCAAGTAACAAAGCAAGCTCAAGGACAAACGAAGAAAGACGGAAGCATCACAAGAAGGGTGGCAATTTTAACGCAACTTAATGACGACTGCTGACCTGGAGTGTTCTGCGGCTGACTGCTGACCTGAACTGTTCTTACTATATATTTTTAAAACCTTCCTGATTGGGAATTAGAAAAACGTATTATTTGTTTAGTTGAGTACACTTCTATATTCATATACTAGTATTTTAAATTGGCTTTAGCGCCTGAAACGCTAACGCAGACGAAGACAGGGGTAACTTTATGTTTAGTTTTCTTCCAAACCACATTGGCAACTAAAAACTTTGCTAGTTCCTGCGCATTGATACCTCGCTTGGCACCTAATTCGATGTACCACAGTGGAGCTGCGCGCGAGCTCGCACTGACATCTGGGCACGTTTCGATAGGTACCCGCAATCTCGTAGACACTGCCAACGTAGTGAATGGCTACATGTTTACTGGCCGCACACAACGCATACGCTGAAATGAAGTATAGACGCTTAGCAGGGCTGTATGCATAGTCTGCTGCGCCGTGTTGCGTCGGGATGCGCATCTATAGCGAAATTACCGGCCTTGGGCCCATGCGAGAGCACCAGTTTCAAGCATGCGGCATACCTCGATTGGTGCAGCTGAGGGCGACGTGGTGTTCGCGAAGTTCAGCGTTATGTAAATTGACGTGTTGTTCAGCTCGGCAATTCTTTCCAGGACCACGCCGGTCTCGCCGTGCAGCTGAAGGAGTGCAGAGGGGACTGTTCACCGACTGCATGTGCGTGAACCGTACTTTTGCAGACAGTTCGTCGCCGACAGACGGACGGCTCTTAAAAAAAAAAGTCGCCGAAGTTTTTGCCAGTACTGGCAGATCAGCGGATTTCTTCCCGTAGCATTGATAAAACCTGCCGCTTCCACGCGCAATTGACAGAGTGCAGTGATCAGATTTGGATAAGCACTGTTGCCTCCGTACCTCAGAAATGCGCGGTTTACCGGAGGCTGCGGCTTGGCTTAATTTGAGGAGCATGGTGGCGCTGGAAGCTAACGGTATTCTACGGTTCTGTCAGAATAAATCAAGAGCAGCAAGCGAGATATCCACTCGGCAACGTTTAAGACAATGCGCTGTGTTAGCGGAACGCGCATCTAAAATCGGGTTGAGCAGGTAGTTTGTACGCCATACTATTGCTTATGTAAAATCCAGCAACGCTATACTAAATTTACCTATTGTTAGCGCGAGCACGACCTTCGCGCTTTCTTGGCATTCTACTTTGAAAGGGTAATTACGCGTGCATGAAAATATACTACGTAAGCTAGTAGCCCAGTGGCGCATTCAGAGATAAAATCCATAGGTCCTGCCATCCTCTCACCCCATCCGTTGAATTCCGCATGTGTAAAGTTTAGGCGTGGAAAAGGGGGGAGGGGGGGCAAACATCTAGTAGGCTGAGCATCCCCTCCCCTCTGGAAACACCTGCACCCGCCCCTGAGTACCCCAACTGTAACGCCTAATTTACACCATTGTACGTTTTTTTATCACAATTCTTCCATTCTAAGAGAAGTACAAATTAAATTGCATGCGCTTGTTCGCGCTAACAGTGTGCGCAATGGTGTTCTTCGTGCATTCTTGTATCCGACTGTATAGTTACGCGCTGATCGCGGGTGTTCCAGCAACCCGATAGATGGCGTCAGTGTGCCACGGTGTTCTTTGTCGAGGGCAGTGTCCACACGGGGTCTCATCAACGCAATCGGTCACAACTCACACGTTCATGACGCAAACCAGCCTAAAGGGCAGTCCAAGCAGGAAACGTTTTTCTGCAGACACAGCATTTGCCGTAACGGAGGTCTATGCATTCCTCAATTGCGGTTCAACCTGGCACTTTTTTCGGTTTGTTTGCCAGGGTAAGTGCTACCTTCTGTTTCACGACCTGAGCGAGGTCCTGGACGTTCTCATCACGTCGGTTCGGACAGCAATTCACTGGTTCTGCGGCGACGTCGTCAAGTGCCCACAACGCTGTTGTTGACGGTCATCTCGGCACTCCTGAAAACAGGCAAGCAGAACAGGGACAGCGCGCAGGCAGGCAGTGCTGTTCGCGTGGTTGACGTGCTCACTCAGAAATGTGTACGGGCTTGCCGAAACTTTGAAGACCTTCGAGAAGAGTTCGCATTTTTCTCGCTTTGCCGCGCACGGAATTCGGCGTGCCAGGCACTTTTGGACAGCCACTACACCGTAGCCCGCCTCAAGATGTACGGGGCGCCATAACAGAAGTACGAATACACCAGCTCGACGTCGCTTACATTATCCACGCCGTTGGCGTTTTGGCTCGCCTCCTTCTGGGCTGGAGCGGCAGGCGAGGCTGCCGAATACCGGTGGTCCCGGCCGGCAACGGCGATGCCCACCTCGGCCGCCGCCACCAAAGGATTGGTTGCTGTCAGGGTCGTCCGCCGTGATCCACGTGGGTCTGTCAGAGATCGGGGAAACGGGGTACCACTCAATACCACCTATGCGGATAGCCAAGCCGCCAGCCTCTTGCGCAGGGGTTTCAGTTACGTCGTAAGGACGCCGAGCTCTGATTGGCTTTGATTGAAACGATATAGTGGGTAGACGTCAATGCTAAATATTTGAAATCTACCCACTATTTTTACTAGTCGGGCCAATAAGAACTCCGGCGTTCTGACATCATCGCAACCCGTGTGAAAGAAGCAGACGTAACTTTGGCTCCGCATTGTCGGTGACAGGTGAAGAGTCTCGGTGGTCGAGGGGAAAAGAGAGCGCTCGGGAGGAGGAAGCAGATGGGCCTGCCGGCAAGGACAGGAAAACATCCCCTCACTCCAGCACTCTGCCTGCTTCTTCCTCTCCAGCCTTCCCGTCCTTCGCCCTATACTCTAATCTGTCGATCATAGACCACAAGCGCTCCTGCGACTCTCTCTCTCTCTCTTGCCCCCTCCCCCCTCCCCCCCCCCGCCCGCCGTCATCAGTGGTGGATTCACGCAGCGCTGTCTATCTGGTGACAGCATCCCCGCCAACGCCTCTGAATCGCCTCACGACCAACGCCATGATGCAGACGTTTCAGCTTTGCGGCGCAATTTTGTAAAGCCTTCAGAGCGTTTTCTCCGGCTGGGGTGGGTCAAATGTCTACTAACGATGACGTCATGCGCGGACTTGTCTTCAGGTGTGCTAGAACAAGTACTGAGCTTTGTGCCGCAGTAAAGTAAGCAGAAAGGGGGGGAGGTTTGAGATTTAAACTCTCGCCCTCTCCTCGTGAAACGATCTAGACCCCTCCCCCAACACCACTTTCTATCCTTTAGCTTCGTAATCACCTCACACCTTCAACAATAAAATCCCTCCAGCACAACATTTACTGGTTACAGCACCACATCACAGGGCCTGACACCAATTTCTAAGCAGGTTTATTTTTTTACTTTAATAGTTGGTGACAGGCTAGTAACTAGTGAGAAGCTCCACCTCCAACAGGTGTCTGATCGCTGCCCTTTGCTCGGCTTTGGGCATGAGCTTGCGCGTTATTAAAGGCAGAAAGCTCGCGCTCGAGACAGAATGTCAACTAGACTTAGGAACCAAAGCGACGATCACACAGGTCACTTAGTGACACCATTCCCTTCTTTTTTTTTTTCGCTCAGAGCACAAAAACAGTCTCTTTCGCGCGAGCTCAGCTTTCACTCATAAGCGTAAATACATGAAGGCACCCTAACTTTTGAACAGTGCCACGGTGCCGCTTCTGTGCGAACGCTATTTGACGCAGAGCGCGCTTATCAGCCGAATTTTACGACAAACCACAGAACGCTATTGGCCAGCACTGCCACGAAGAATTGTCACGTGACATGTTCACCCCACACGTTACATGATGTGATTTCGATGTCACGAGACTATGATGTCACGTGACGTCATTCATGTTATCTCGGACGTCGGCTGATATCACACACCAAGCATGTTCCCGGGTCGTTCACAACGCATTTTAAGCTCTATAGTATTTAATAACGTCATCAAGCTGTGCTCGTATTCACCCCAAGGACCAGGAAAATTTTGACTTCGCGGAATGTTACTAACTTTCCCTTCATTTGCGTTATAGATTAAATGGGTCATTAAACGATATCGTTGGAATGCTCAGTGGTTTGCAGACAGTACTGGTCCTGTCTGTCCCAAGTCTCCTGAAAAAATACTGCCAACAGAGGGCAGTATTACGAAAGGATCTTTCGAAATACTGTCCTCTGTTGGCAATGATTTTTCGAAAGGAACTTGGGCAGTGTTTCAAAAGATCCTTTTCGAAAGCTGCCCTTCTTGGCAGCTCTGAAATCCCTGCACAATGGCGGACTAAAACCACAACGTCACGGCACACTTTGCGTTTGATCGGAGTAGTGTACAAAACACGCCTCCTCAGAAAAAGGGTGAGTAGCGCAGGACGTCGCACTTCCCACGCCTTTGATTGGCCCGGTCGGCTCCTAGCGTTTTCCGCGCTCCGGAAGTTCGTCTTATGAATGACGGTACGTTCCACGATGTCCGTTGCTCCGCCACCGTGCACTGGTTCCGACCTTCTAATAATGGACAAACTTGGATCGAGCGCGTTGGTACTAGATTCAAAAAAATACATGAGAGTCAGGGAAAATACTCGCTTGTCCTCGTCCGTCCTCTTCGTCTCGACTCTTTCTGCATATTTTTGATTCTAATAATGGGCACGCCGAATTCAAAAGGGGCCTATACTCGCACAGGCCGGCACTGATTTAGAAGCTTATTTATCGCGGTGAAATTGCGAGGGTAATGAGGGTCAACCTCTTTCAGTCTTCCCTTCGCAAAGCTTGATGACGTCATTGTGACAACGAAGCCACCCGCCTGACGACAGTCGATTGCGGCTCATGGAATGCACACGAGAACTGCGTAAGCATCGACTTCGGCTGCGTAACATTCACTGCCTCGGCGGACACTCGGAGTAGTGGCTCGTGTCCAACCACTGCAAAATAGCCGAACTCCAACAATGCGCGTTTTCCTGCTTTGCCAACCCCAGCGCGTGGCTATGGTTAACGTTGGCTGCATAGGATAGGCACCAGGCCACATAGCGGCTTCCTCTGGCTCCAAGCTGAGGGGATGAACGATGCTCATATTTCTAGAATTTAATTTGGCGACTGCCTTGCCTAGGCAAGAAAACGAAGGCAATTTTATTCAGTTATTAAGGTTGGGCAGTGATTTGCAGCATAATTTTGCAAAAGTAAAAAATCGTTTCAGGCTCCTTTAAAGGGGCCATGCAGGAATTTTAATGCCGTAGCCCTCTTTAGCTACTTCATCCGGTTTTCGCGATACGTTCTCTAACGTCGAATGCGCCGTGCGTATGCGGAGGACGCCGCGCGGCGACGCAGGTCTCCCATACGCAGGGACGTCAGCATACGCACGACGTCCGCATACGCAGGCTCCATCCGTATGCGAACGTCGTCCTTGAGGTCGTCCTAGACGTCGTCCCTTGAGGTCGTCCTTGAGATCTCCTAGAAATCGTCTTTGAGAGGTCCTGGAGGTCGTCCTAGAGGTAGTTCTAGACGTCGTCTTTGACGTCATCCTCTAGTCGTCCTTGAGGTCGTCTATGAGGTCGTCCTAGAGGTCTTCCTGAGTTTGCTTAAGAGGTCGTCTTAGAGGTCGTTATAGATGTCGTTTTCGACGTTGTAGGGAACACGCGAACACGTTAGAGCAAATGCATCAACGCACTCGCCAGCGAACGAGGCAGGAGCCACACACCACGAGCTGACGGATACGCGACACAAGCCTGATGGAATACGCCTAAGCTGCAACTCAGGCTCGTCTCATCTAACTCAGACATTATCTCGGACTGGACCATTTGTAAATATCTATCTGTAAAATGTGTAAATAACAAGTGTGTCAGCAAAGAACTCCTCTCGGTATGTTAACTATACAATGTCGAGACACACACGAAGCTCCAATGATGGTGCGGAAACAGCTTGAACATTAAACGACTACACAGAGACAGAAGATTAAACGAGTACACAGAGACGAAGCAGTCACTCAACTTCGAAGTGGCGCGCTGCAGTCGTGCTGACGTCAACGATTGCGTCGTAAACCATTCATAACAAGAGTGGAACGGGATAGCGAAACATATCAACATATAAACTCCCGCTCGTTCGCTAAGCCGTGGCAAGCTGACTTGCGTGGCCTAGTTAGTAGCGTGTCCGGCTCCGCAAACGAAGAATCGTGGGTTAGAATCCCGCCTAATATTTTTTTCAAATTTTTCTTTAAGACAAATTAATAACTTTATAGAGTAAAATGATTTGAGACATGCGGCGACCTTTAATTCGCATTACGTGTCGAGTGTGTCAGCAAAGAACGCCTCTCGGTATGTTGACCTGGCAAGTTGGCGACCGGGACTGCCAGATACCCTGGACTACGTGACTCCGACTCCGAGAGATGTCCCACCTCGATGGCCACGGATCATCAGATGACGATGCAGCGGGCCGGGTCTCGCTACCGCCCTTCACACGCCGCCGCCATCCACCTGAAGCTGCCTGAAGTTCGGAATAAATAACGCAGAACCTTGGCCCCTTCACGCCGACGCCTTTTCTCGAAACAACCGTATCAATACTCTGCGAGCCAAGTTTGACTTTGTCGTGACGGCCCTGGCCCCAGACGACCACATAAATCGGGTGTGCCTCGAAACAGCGAAGGGACTTTACCGTCTCCATGTTTTCACGAGCCCCAATTTCGATAATGACACGGGGCGTGTTTCGTGTCTGCGATTTAACCAGAGTGGTCCCCGTCGACGACACAAGAGGACGTTCATGAAGTAGCGCTCTTCATCGGCGCTCCGTACTTCATCGGGTGACCACCGGACGGACTTACGAACACTTGGATTTGAATGGACAGCGACATCTTGTGAGTGAAGGTTCGGAAGACCACCGAAGTTTTGTTTTTATTTATTCGCTTGTCGGGTTTGTTTTGTCGCTCGGATTCGACGACGATTTTTGTCGGGTGCGTGCGTGGTGACGGACGCCTGGAATACGCAACGGTCGTCGCGTGCTCCGCAAAGTGGCCGCCGGCGTATTTGTCTGTCTGAACGTCCATCATCGATGAAGTTCAAGATTGTGCGTTTTTGTCTGGTGCGAGGTGGACGCGATCGCTGCGACTGTCTCTTAGGAACAGGCCGTGTCGCGAACTGGCCTCGATGAGCGTGAATCCGTTCGATTGCGACAGCGAACTATGACACGGTGAGTGGACATCGTTTTATTTGTTTCTTATTTTTTTCTTCGGCTTTGTTTTTCCTCGATAATTATCGGTACATGCTGTGTATTTTTGATTACGTTGTGTGTGCATTAATTATATAGTTTCTATGCGATGGGGGTTTATAGAAAAAAATTTAGGTCAGGACTTTGTTGACATTTGCTAGAGCAATTCAAGTTGCGTCCATTTCTGGATTACTGTGATCCTTCGCCCACTGAGTCCTTGTCAAAACGTGTTTTGACTCGTTTTTCATTCTCGTACTTGAGCCGCCGGACATGAAATGACAGGAAAGAAAAAAAAACACAAGAGCGGTTTTTTTTTATTGTCCAATGTCGTGAGATTTAGTATGGCAATACTTCAACAGCTGTCCGGCTTCTTTACTTTCCTTTAACCTTACATCTCTAGTTCTGGTCACACCCATCTTTTCTGCCTTTCTGGAGGCCTTCAAATGCTATATCTTTAGTCGGTTATTTTTTAACCTTTGGCAATGTAATTCGGCAGGCTCATATTCCTTCTTATCTATCGCTTTCTTTTCGAACACATTGGGTGTAAGATTGCCCATGCTGTGTTAAGTGATAATGTTCTACCGCGATCTCTCGAAGGCAGATCTGTTCGTTGTGAGTGGCATCAAGCAGAAAGTTTGAATCCACTACTACAATAATTGCCACTCAGAGGCGGCCTGGGTTTAGAACGTTTCAACGTTCAGACGTTGTCGATTCAATTTTAGATCATTTAAGATTTTTCTCAGCTGCCATCGTACATCATTCTGGTTCCGGCATCAATGACGGTTGGGAAATTTGGCTATTGTTAGCGGTCGTTCTCGCGTCACCTGTATATGCTGTAGTGCGAGGCTGCCTTTTAATATGCCATATTTAAGAGACCTTCGTGTTCGTGTTAGTTTGTTACTTCATCTCGGCTTTTCGAAACGATGAAGGTTCGCGGCTCACCTGTGTTGTTTTGTTGCTTCATATCGGCTTTTCGAAACGATGGAGGCTTGCAGCTCACCTGTGGTTTCCCTTTTTTTAGTTTACAAGCTCTAGTGTTTCTTCAGAGCCAAGAGGGTGTGTCATTCCAGGACGTCCTTATGGTCGCCGTATTGTTGCCCTGCGCGCGAAGTTGGTGGAGAAAGTGGTTTTTCCAGATTTTCGACTTTACCCTATTTCACAACGTCAACTACGTTGCTATCGAGTTGTCAGGATGCAATCAGGCACGTCATAGTGAAATAGATGTTGACAAAATTGATATACCGTAACGATCGTTGATCTCTTTTTAAACGTCTGTGGAGTAATTTCTAAAGTGAAGCTAATCAAAAGAAGCAGCAGAGCGGAGCTTCTAACCATGAACCTTTTGGGCGTCAAAACCTCTTTGATAATTCAAATCACAACTTACAGCCTTCTATCTTTTTTTTTTTTACCTGTTACCATTTTAGTGTTTGTACGTCATGAGTGCCAGAACTGCAACGTAAAATCAACAAGAGTGGCGATCTGAGTTGGCCTGGAGGAGATGACTGCACAGAGCGCGGCGAAACCCGGAAGACAAAACACGAAGACGTACCGTTCTCTTCTGTGTCTGGACTCTCACCGCCCGTTGCATGTTCTTCGGAACATGCTTATCTACCTCAACGTTAGCACACACGTAGATGAACACCTCCGCTTCAGTTTTGGCTAAATTCACTCTCCCCGAGGTAGCTGGCAGCAACCTAAAACCAAATAGGGGTTGTGCGACGCCCAGAAAACCGGTCTGGCTTCTTCCAATCCCATATTCCTGCGCACCAATCCAGCCACTCGCGCCGCCGCAACACTCGCCGCAAGTTGGGGGCAAAATGCGAGGGGTCTGCGCGGACAATACCTGCGCAACGCTCGTCATGTACACGCGTCCACGTCGCCGCTTTCATGTAAGGCGCGCCCAGCATCGAATGGCAACAATCGACGTCAGTCGGAGGGGAAGAGTCTTGGGGAGGACCACTCGGCCGAGGGCTCGCGCTCGAGTCCCTTCGTCGACAATGGCTTGTTTTCGTTTCGACAACGACCCTCGAAAAACCTCGCGGGCGCGTGTCGGGGCTTTTTGCTGTATGCCGGGCACTATGGCGTCGTTGGGGAGATCTGTAACCTGCTGCCTTTTACAAAAGGGAAAGAAGAGGAAAAAAAATATATGGCGAAGAATGCAGGTATATAACGACCGGAGAGTGTGTGGGGCTAGTTTGCGATAAAGTCGGAGGGGTCCGTTTTCAATGTGTCGGCGAGTTTTTGGGAAAAGCTGCGGCACGTGCTGTGTCCTTTACGCCTCGTGTGTCGTCGTGCCGGGCTGTTGAGGGGACCCTCTGCGGTGTTTGTGTTGTCTGAGGGACGCGCGCGTGGCGTGTCACCTGCTGCGAGAAGATGAAGGAGCGTTTTTGGCCGCACGTCTTCGAGGCTGTATAGTCGTCTTGCTTCTCGTGTGTGGTTTCGACGTTAACGCTTCACGTTGGCGCTCGGCGATTTGTTCGCAAAAACGCAGGGATTACTATTTTTGATATAAGAGCTGCTGCTATCGATATTGTGGCAAGTTTTGAGCATAGTGTGAAGAAACAAGTTTCCAAGCTAGACGTGCTCTAATTGATTGATGATACTGGTTATCGGGGGTTTACGAAGAAAGGTAGAATGGGAAACAGTATCTACAACATAGCTACCTCGGAAAAGAGGCAAACACAAATTATGTTAAAACCATAAAGCGATTTAGATATCCTTTCTAAGAATAATCATGCCCACAATCCGTTTTGTTTTGAGTATCCTGGTCGCAGCGAGAGCTGAACCATCCCTCTACGGTGATGGATGGGCTCGATATCCACTACATTGCTATTATAAACGCAACGGCTCATTTTGGTTAGGTATTGACACAAGGAGCTATGTGCTCGTACTCATCAACAAGACGGCTTTTTCTAGTTGCATCTGTCGCAAGGTATACCCGGACTACCCACACTCCTAAGTTTCTACTGCAGTTCCACCAGGCAGCATATACAAATGTATTAATTATACTTATCTTCAAGTCGGAGTCCATCACGTCTTGCCAGAATCTCTGCCTGAACCTATAAGCACAAAATGAAGCGAATTTATAACTAATAAAAACGAATCCTATGCCTTTCTGTGTGCAACTTTCCTCAAAGAATAAATTCAGTATTATTGTGGTGTAAAGTGTAACGATGACATTTCTGAATCGCGTTCATTTTCAGGTGAGCCTGCTCGAAAAACTACCGTCAGAGAATTAATCGAAGACGTCTGGGGGAATAAGGCTTCTAAATCAATCGTTTTGAACGGCATTTACATCAGCAAATGGTTTCTGAACGTGCAAAGAGGGTTGAAGATGACATAACTCGTCTTGCGAATAATTTACACCCATCATATTTGCTTCGTCGTTCGCCGTCAGGTTTTCGAAGATGTCAAACGAGTGTTTTGGCATACTTCTGGGTGGCATTTATTTTTCGTCTCAGGATGAAGATAATTTCGGTTGCACCGAAAGCAAACGTTTCTACCCTAAGCCATGCTCATGCTCGCGTACAAGGGCCCCATCTCACGGGAAGAACAACCAACAGAAGCTGTTCGAAACTTGTCCAACACATCTTGCTGGCAACCTTTGTTTTCCCTCTTGAGCGTCGCCAGCTGGCCAGAAAAGATGTTTGTGTACAAGAGATGCTCAGAAAAACTCGAGTCATATCAAAGAGCTGTTTTCGCTAAGTCACAGAAAACAATTGGTGTCATGGGCAGGTGCGATTGAGCTTTCAAGGTGCCATAACACGTTTACATACCTTTGCATCGCTTATCACCCGGGCGAAAAATGCTGAGTCACTGAGCTGTGGACGCATACGCAGCGTCTTATCTACCGCACAGCAGAGCAACAGTGCATTCTCAGAAGGCGTTCCACAGTCCAGCAGACAACAGTGCGCAGAAGGCAATTTTAGCAAAGGTACGTCTGCTTTGCAAAAACGTGCCACAAGAACGATCGGAAAGTTGAATCGCTCGAGTTTGCATTACCCTGCAATGTGCGGGTGTACACTTGGGTGCTAAGGTGCGATGGCGGTCAAAGCTACGTGTTCGTTGGACCAGTCAGTCGTCGCTCTTTCATCACGTGATCGAGCTCTTTGGGCATACTCGAACGCAGAGAGCGGAGTCGGTCGGTGACGGACAAGCAACTGATTCGTCGAGCGAGAACGTATCTCATACTGTTCTGTCAGCTTCACATTAAAGTAAGTATATTTAAAGGCATCATAACTACAATTCAATTATAATTTACTTTGTGAACATTGTGGGCGAGGTGAGGCACTATTATTTATCCTAGAAAGGTGGAATATCGAGTAAATTCAAGAAAAGGCTGCCTTCTCAGACCAAACTCTATAACGAGCTTAAACGGCGAATCGAGCGTTTCACTATTCACGCACTGCTTTATCGCTGGCCGTTTTCTAGCAGGAGAGAAAACGTCCAGGTAACGGCTATCAAACAATTAAACAATAAGTGTGACGCGCACTGCAAAACCAACCTCTTTTATCTTACTTGGAATAGATGCTGCATATGACTGCAGCGCATTTTTATTAGAGACGCGCGCACGTTAACTTTTGTAAGACCGAAACATGGTATCATATTTGAGGTTTGTATGGACCGAGCTTTCAGTGGATGGCGCCTAAGATGATGAAGCCTTTTTTTATGGAATACACAAGCCACAAGCCGGAAAGAGGGAATCGTTCATGGTTGCAAAAAAGTGCGAACATCTGCAGCTGAGTCTCTGGCAATTGAACTGCATGGAGGTTGAGTTTCCCAGAACAATTTCAAGGTGGGAACAGTCTTTATTTAGGTCGTCATTAATTCCACAGGTGTCTTGTGTACTTGACATCCTAAACGCGAAACCGACGCTCGCAGTTTCGAATCCTTGTTTTACTGTTTTTCTTTATTTCAATTTTTTTTTTTGGACGTGATATATGTCTTATTAAAATGTGCAGCGCCTTTTGGCGAAACTGAAATGAGCTTATTTTTTATAGTCGCAACGCTAAACGTACGTACCACGTTCAACCCGCAAAGCATCTGATGCATATTTCGATAGCCTCCAACTGATGTGAACAAATTGTGCCCGTCGTGATTGGAGATCGAATATACGAGGGGCGTTCATAAAGTTCGTATTATTGCCACGAAGGAATAGAGATTCAGTAGGAGTTGAAACTTTGTCTACAGGTTCGCCACCAAAAGTTACCCACTTTTCCAGCGATGCACCACATGCCGGAGGCCATTGTTGTAGAACTCCTCGTCTTGAGTGTTCAGGAATCGCTCCACTCGAGCCATCACTTGGTCGCCGTCCTTGAAACGCTTTTCTCTTATTTGGCCCCACTAGAAGCGTCTCTGCCATTTAGCCGAAGTGTCATCAACTGGGGTGTTGTTCCCGAACAACGCTCCCAGATTGGAATGAATATCCTTGGCATTGCTTCCCTTGAAATGAAAAAAAAACGGATCACTGCATGTGCTTGGCACCGACGGCGGTGCCATTTTTGGTTCGGCTCCCTAGCGGCGTTCCCAGCTATTATAGCATGCGATGTTTATACTGTGCGGAAACTAGAGGGACGCGCGCTCATGTTGATACCTATTTTGTTCCGTTTTTTTCCAGTTTTTTGTGCCGATAATACGAACTTTATGAACGCCCCTCGTGGATTGTACATCAGGGATACACCTTTTCAGCCAAAATTTAATTTCAAGAGTTAGGGCATTTTTGCGTACGGCTAACACTACAAATGTTATAGCTGATGGCAACTTCACGGCCAGTTTTCCAGCTTTCCTGCAGTTTTAAATGTATCAAAGTCGTTTGAAGGTTCCTAACGGCGTCTAGGTCAAACACAGAATGTGTCAGCATTGTGACACTAACACCATTTAGATTTCCAGCAAGAAAACATATTTCAGTCACAGGAAGACTGTTTCCTGGCGGTGTCTATAATCAGTGGCCTGAACTTTGTTGTGAGCATCGGAGACTCATTGACTAGTAAATATATGAACGCACAGACACAAATCGACTGATTTATCTACCTAGAACCGATCTGATGTAGGGTGTGAAAAAGACAAGGCACAAATATATCAGTCGTAAGGGCCAGTAAGACACTTGGTAGCAAATAACGTATGTATTGTAAATTGCATGATACCTTTTTGCCGTGTTTTGTGCACGTTTTGTTTTATTTGTCTTCCACCAGGCGGTGAAGGTATTGTCTATCTTGGGCCTGGGGTGCCTTCAAGCATGCGCAACAACATGCCTTCCTTGGCTCGCGGCGTGCCGTTTCGTGCCTGCAGCAATGCTGTTCTATCCTATCAATCCTAGTGCGCGCTGATGTCTGCTTTTAATATCAGATGTCGCACGGTATTACTATGCGGGTTCGCCTCGCCAGCCGGATTCTTATCAAGCGTTTATGGAACGATTTACGGTCGGCATCCCCAAAGTACCGTGGTGGAACGAACTGATGCGGAATCCGTGACTAATCTTAAGTTTTAAACGTTGACATTGCACTCCCAATAACATTTATCTAAAAAATAAAAGGAAAACGATGTGTAAGTTACGCGATCTCCATAACATCTCTCTCTCTCTCTCTCTCTCCCATAAAATAAATGTTCACGTGCACGCACACGCACGCAAATGTAGAGAAAGTGGCGTGCGTCCGATCCGATAAGCGCCGCGGCTCGACTCAGGAACAAGTTTCGGGCAGTGCAGGAAAACCTATGGGACCACTCTCGCGTACGAGAAGGGACGTATAAGGCCTGAGCTCGTTCTTCGCCGCTCACGAGGGTCGAGCCCAGCGTGGCTTCGCTGGCCTTTCGGGCATAATTTAGGGGATATCCGCCGAAAAGAGTCCCGCGACACGCGAAAACCGATCCCACGGACTCTGGAGAACCACGTGACAACTCAATCGAGCGAGCTGCATGCGACTCTCTCCGCGCAAAAAACTCTCCGATCGTCCCTTCGACCTCTCGACAAATTGATGAATCGCATCCTAATCGGCGGTTGCTCGTTGCCTTCGGCCAACGAGGTTGATGAACACCGCGAGATGCGGTCCGACGATAAACGTTCCCGTCTCGGCTATAAACTCGCACACACTTACTCAGATATATACTTCCTCGTGATGATGACGTCTCGTAAGAATGGTTTTGCACGCGCAACAGTTGGTCCTCCGCCGGTCCTTCTGTACACGTGTACATAGGGAAGAGGGAACGTTGTTAGGATGATGATTTGCGGCGATGTCTGGCGAAAACGCGCGCGCACTATTTGCGTCGATTATGTTGTGCGAGCCGCGGTTATGTTGTCTTTTGCGCCAACAGACGGCGTGGTCTGCCAGCTTGCTTGTTGATGGAACGGAAGTTTTGTGGCGTGATTAAGTAGTCGATGGCTCTACGAGCGTACACATGATATAGGTATCGAAAGAGACGATGAGATTTTGTCCCTTTTGAGAGCGTTCCTCCCCGAGTATGCATAAGTAAGTATCACAATGGGCGGCTTTGTTATACGATGGTATTCTTACTTCCTCAAATAAGAGCTTCCTCTTTCGGTTCATTTTTTTTTGTGTCTTTCTTTTGCTCAATTGTTTTATAGTTCTTTTCTCTCTCTTCCTAGCGGCGCTTTGACTACAGATATTAGTTTGGCCGCGTGTTTGTATAGATGAACGGTGGTCCAAATTAACGATCCCGGCTTGCTATAGAACGTGAGCTGCCGCCGGGCCGCACGTACATCGGTTTTCTTTTGGCAACGTCTTTATGAAGCTCCGCGCTATTAATAGTTCCTTGCATACAGACTGCCGTTCCTGCCGCGGTTCTATTGCGCCGCCAGAATTACTTTAAGTGTCTCGCGTTTTGGTTTTACTATTAACTACTTTTTATCTGGCCACATTCTGAGTTCGAACACGAACAAATTTCACATACACATAGGAGGGAAGCAGAAATGCACGACCTATGCACAAACGGTTTAACACTACGCGTGCTTCCGATGATGCACTCGGCGTATCAGTAGCTGCGTTACGATCGATCATCTTGGCCAATAACATGCCTTTGAGTTTGTTTCCATCCATCAGCGCAATGCACAAAAATCGGTTATCTCCGCGCAGCAATGGTGTTGCCATGTTAATCGATAAAACTATGAGTTATGAACTTTTGACTACATAATGACCCTCGACCGATGAGTAGGAAGTGCTCTCGATAAAGGTTTACCTAAATGTTGTGTCTGTGTTCCACCCAGACATTTAGGTAACGCGCTACTAGTAACGAGTTACTTTTCGTTACCTAGTTACGTATTTATCTCGTTTAGGGGACGAGTAACGTATTTAGTTACTCTTTGAAGTGTACCGATGTACATAGTCTGCTTCCACTCATCCCACAGGTGTAAACATTTCGAAATTTTGAATTGCTAGATGACTTTTTTATGTTTATCCAAGAAGTAAGTGTAATCTTATTTGGGGAGGGTACTTCAATGTTGACATGTTAAGTGAGTGATTACACTAATATATATTACTACGCGTTTTCAAATGAACGGATCATAAATCAGCCAATCAACGTTTCTGCTACGTCAGATACGTAGATTCAATTATTCATTACTAATTTTGTGTTACACGTTATAAAATCAGGTGTTATAGCTTGCAATATCAGTGATCACTCTGCAACTTTTTTTTTTATAAACAAAAATATTAGTAGACGTAAATGCCCTAAAAATCGCACTCTGGTTCAAACCATTACCACCGACCGCCTAGAGCATTTCAGGAAAAGTCTGAGCAATGCAAACTGGTCTGACGTTTTAACCTAAACTGTTGCAAATAAAGCGTATGAAGCATTTCTTCATACTTTCACAACAATTTACTATAGGCACTTTCCTTGTCAAAAGACCAGGCGTTTCGGAGAAAGCTCGAAAACCTTGGATGACATCAGAATCAATTGCAAAGATACGAATAAAAAACACGCTATATCAAACTTTCATAAAAACGAGAAAACCCAGAAAAACACAAACTTTTGAGGCGTTCAGGAATAGCCTAAACAAAGAACAACTGAAGAAATGCCGAGATCCCCACTACCACAATTTATTGGGTATCGCATCGCACTGACGTGACGTGGAGAAAGATGCATTCTGTTTCGAATCATAACGATATGCAAACCAGTAGAGAGTTTTAGGGAAACGTTTTTGCCCATCCGGTACGGTACGATGAGCCTACCGGTACGAACTGCGCATGTGCGAGTCCTCTTCGATAGCGCATGCGCAGTTGATACCGGAGAGCGCCCGTCATTTTTTCCAAACGCAACATTGAAGATACCATTTATTTAGATCTGGTAACTGAAGAATGACGAGATTGCGTGACACAGTCGAGATGTTACCGCGTGCAGCCACGCTGAACGTAGCAAAGCTCCCATAGTTGTGACGCCGGTAGTATACAGATGCGTCCAGTTTTACATGTTCTGAACATTATCGACCGTTATCTGGCAGTATATTGTTTAATCTTTGTTTAGAAACGGCCATATTTCCCATAAATGCAGATAGCTAAGGTGGCATTTCTTTAAAGAAAAAAGTGATAGAAATTATATAAACAACATGCCTGTATCACTTCTGGCATTATCCAATGGCTTAGAAACATTTACTTATAATCGTTTTCTCATACTTATAGATAAACATAACATAACTACTAAATCCCGATTCGGATTTAGAAAAAAAATGCCCCATGGAACTCGCTTTGCTAGGCCAAGTGGAGTTCATTCTACGCAATACTGAAGCAAAGATTATAGTTCCGAGTATATTTATTGATTTTACGAAAGCATCCGACTACATTAATCATAGAGGTGTCCATTCAGAAAAATGTATGGTTTTATAGAGAATGCTGTTCTTCTTATTAAATTGTATTTAGAAAATCGGCACCAATTTGTTAATATCCACAATCACTCCCCTGATATTAAACCAGTTAAATCTGCAGTACCACAAGGCAACATACTGGGGCCGTCACTCTTAACCATATATCTCGGTGACATTGTTAACGTTGCGCAGCGGGTAAAGTTCCTAATTTACGTAGATGACACCAGCTTACTTTTATTTTATTTTATTAAGATGAAACTTGTAATGAGCCTTCGCATGTAGCTAACGACAGCATAAAACGTCTCCAAATATGGGCTAGTTCAAATATTCTCATAATAAATGAAAATGAAATCAAGGCCACCTTTTCTAGCTCCAAAAATAGGAATCTTGACCTTGCAAGTGAAATTTCTTAGACTCCTCACGTATTAAAATAGCACGTTGAAAACTTCGGGGTGATTTTAACGAAGCATGTGGCTTGAACTGTACATGTGGACTGTAAGATTTCTCAAACTCGCGTGTATCAGTATCAGTTGGTATGTTACACAGACATTGTCGTGTCTTTCCAACTGGAGTTAAGTTGCTTTTATAAAACGCATTATTTGTATCCCATCTAAACTGCTGTAATTTAGTCTGGGGCAGGACAACCAGAACTAATTTCTAAATAGTATTCTTACTACAGAAAAGGGATATAATAATCGTGTGCGGCGCGGCGTCCCTTATAGGTAATCATAGTAACCAACTTTTTGAGAGGCTGTGTGTTTTAGAGAAAATATATGACATACCATAAATGTTGGACATTGTATGAAGTATCAACAGGAAAATGAGACGAATAGCTTTTTATTCTTTTCGGCATCACTTAGAAACAAACGCATAACATACTCCACATCGTCACTCGGATCCTGGGTACTATAGGCATCACGCACACATTATGGCCGTCAGATGATTAAAAGGACCTTGCAGATATTATTAAATACGCGTGTGCGCTATAATTTTGTATATATAATCTTGTGGCACAAGGGATATAAGGAATTATTTTTGTATCAAAATAAGCATTTTATATTATTGTTAATTATTCTCAGTAGTTTTTTTATTACTTTATTGTTTGCTTGAGTATTTTCATCATATAATTTCCTGCTACATGTTTTTCGACATAGGATCAGTCAAGCTGCTAGTGCAGCTTTTTATACGGTAAATAAAAGCTCTTATTATCATTATTATTCCTCTTATTATTATCTGACTTTTTTTACCTGCACTAATTAAACCGAACGGATTTCTATCACGTAAAGACACTTTTTGTTGTAGGTTTGTTCGATGGATTGTGCAGTCAATCGTTGCCTATACTCCGCGTCACTAGTTGCGTGCAGTACAGGCGAAGGCAGCGCCAGGCGAGGGGAGAAAGGGCAAGCACTAAAAAGGCTGGGGAGGAGCAGAGAAACCTCCTCTCCTCACTAACGTTTCTAGTCCTCTCCCTTTCTCCCCTCGCCCTCCATTGCCCTCCTCTCCCATCCCGCCTTCCTAATGCTCGCCCTTTCTCTCTTCGCCTGGCGTTGCCTTCGCCTGCACTGCACACAACTAGTGACACGGAGTATAGGTTAACCTAGGCAATGGACCGATATCTGTAAACGTTAGGCGTATGCGTGACGCCGCCATAACTTTAGTTCACAGGAGGCAAACGGCCGTGCATACGAGGGCTTGTGTCGTCTCGTGCTCTACACGCACAGAGCTCCAGCGAGGTTCTCGCACGTGCAGAAAGACTAAAGCTCCCTCGACGCATTGCAGTAGCGGTGGTGTCGTCAAACTGGCTGGTGAGATCGGTCTATACACCTTTGCAAGTGGGATCCCGGATTAACCTCCAACCGCGCGGCCAGGTGAGGCGGACGTACTTTTCAGCCAGAACGTTACCTCCTGCTTGTCGTACAATGTTGCCAAGCGTCGCTCGCGAAAGAGAAGACTGTATTTCAAGGGATACAAGAATAAAACAAAAAAACAGAGCAAACCTTTATTTTCTTTAGAATCGTTTTTAGTACGCGCTACGTGGCTATTTTCATTTCAGTTAACAGCAAAAATAAAATATAAACGCTTCCAAAGAATGCAAACGGGAGGAACGTCAGGGGCCGCGTGGCCATTGCATCAACGATGGCTGCGCTCGAGGCAGCGCTGGCTTCCATGACATGCTGGAATAGAGGCCGCGATCGTTGTAAAGTCAGCTCCGACCCTTAAACATGCCCCATCGAATATTTGATGCCACGATTGTGCGTGGATAACGCACCCTGCGTTTCGAAACAGCAAGTACGTCGCTAACCTGCGCTAACGTCGGTCATCGGCGATGCAGCAGACGCCGCCATCTTGTCCTCGCCCACCCCAATGACGTGCCCCTAGCCAACCTCAACATGGCGGAAACGTTACGCGGCGCCAGCATCGCTTACAGTGTCAGCGCACAGGAGCCTTTCTTGCAAACGTGTATTGTCTTACTCGCGTAGTATTTGTCTATTCTGCGGTTGGCAATAGACAAACATTCTGCGCAAGGACTTAAGTCGTGCGCTCGAGTCCTTGCGAGGAAGCACGCTATACAGTTTAGCACCTCCGATGCGTCGGTATTCCTTACCGATATGTGGATCCATTATTACCGTACTGTTTAATGTCTCGTATGGATACGTTAGAGAAAAAAGCGGCGGGGAAAAGAGACACGTTGAAGTAATTCAAGTCGAGGTTACGACTTCGTGTGCCGGCCTCTTTTGCCTATTTGTGATGATTGTACTAACCTTTTGTCATGAGTTGGCCGTGCAGGCATATCTATTTTGAATGCAGTGCTCGTGAAGTGTCACTGAATCTATTAAGCAAAACATTAAAGTGTTTCTCTTTTGTTTAGAGAGGGAACGGAATGGGGGAAGGGGGTGCCTCATGTCCTTTATAAAATGTCTCACAGCCCATAATTTATATAAATATGGACACACACACGCGTTTTTTGGGGTTATGTGAATGATGCAATGGGTAGATATACATCATATACATAAATAGACAACAAAATCTATAAGAAAGGGCAAAGGCATCAGCAAGAAAGAAAACTATAACACAATATAGACTGAAATGGCTACTCAGAATTAAGCAAAATATGTTCGAATATATATTTTTCTTTGTTATTTCAGTAATCAGGCGAGTAATGTCAATTACATCAAACTACTGTTTACAAAAAAAAAAAAAAAATCACAGCAACTCTTTTTTACGGGGTAAAGTTTATATGGGCGATACGTTTAGATACAGCTTGATTAATGGCGACTGAGTTTAAGAGATCTTGACGGAGTTAAGGTGTGAAATGGGTATAATAAGGGAAATATTAACAAGCTAGTGTGCATCGAAATTCCAGTTTGGAAAGGTTGACTGGAGACGATGATGCTCTCTGACGAACGAAGCGAAGTCGTGTACTCATGCAACGAGCACAGCGTTTCGTTTAGAGGCCGGAGCACCAGAATGTTCTATACGAGAGCTCATGGACAGGACAAAGAAAGAAGCGAATAGGGAAGGGTTTAAGCGATGAGCACCGCGTGTACAGCATGGTGGCACCCTTGACATCTGTCGCATCCTCTGCCCTCGCTCCCGTCCAGAGCCGCGCTGCCACACACGAGCGTTTCAAAATGGCCGACTTCCCCCTCATCCCTTTTTCGTCTGCTTTTCTTCTCCCCTTCCCTATCTCTGGCTCTCCTTCCTTCCGTCTTCGTCTCAATTCATTTTTTTCCCCCTTTCGCCTTTTTTTTTTTAGCTTTTTTGATTTTTGGTTTTTTGGACGCGCGGCGCGCCTGTCAGGTTCGAGGTCGTTTTCTCCCAAATCCTGGCGCTGAACGGAACTTTCTCCCAGGGAGAAAGATGAGAGAAAAAAAAAGATTAATGATGATTTGATGGTCAGGGAGAAAGATGATCAAAACTGGGCCCCTTTCGCCCGACTACGACGAATGGAGAGAGCCTGCGAGGTGGCGACCAAGACGCAATATATCCTTTTCACGGAAATTTCTATCGCGTCCATTGTAGCCATTTTGCGAGCTGTTCCTTTGGACACCGCCGTCTGCTATGCCTTCCCTAAATCCGTCTTCTCTGCGTATACACCCGTGTCTATACGGTTTCTCATTCTTTCCGGGGGAAAAAAGAGGACGGCAAAATCGTTCGGGGTCCTTTCTTTATTATTTTCCGTAGCGATTAAAGATAGGCCCTTTTTGTGGAGAAAACGTGCGCTATATAAAAGGGGTGAAAGAAAGAAAATAAACATTTTAAGATGGCGGCATGACGGCGTGTCGGTGGTGTTCCGTGTTTGTGTCGGGCGTGTGTTGAAAATTTGGCGTGTCTGATGATGTGTGTATAACGCTTGTTCGGGTCGCGGCTGTTGCGTGTTGATGGGATTTTGTTTGTGGTTGGGGTGTCGCGGAGGCGATGTGTTTGTGGGGTCCTTTAGCTGCGGTTTTTTGTGAAGTCACGGACATCGTGTTCTCCGTGTTGTGCGAGGTGGGAGTCCGTCCCAGGTGTGTTTTGCTTGTGTATTTTTCTTTCTTTATGCCTCTGTGTGTGTTGAATGATAGTGTATTCCTTTCTTTCCGTGTTGACTGTGTGCTCTATATGTTTTGGCGCATATTTGGAGAAGTACTGAAAAGAGAAACTGAACTTGGACGCTACAAAAGGTTGTTTGTTCAGCTCGTATCAACATCTTTCTCGGAGAGGCTTTTTTTCTTTCTTTTTTTGTTTAATGTCAGCTAGATAGAAGCTAAATTATAAAGCCTAAAAAAATCTTCTCATCAGTTTGAAGTTAGGTGGTGTATCCACCCATTGAAACGCACCTGACTTTCCTCTTTTTCGTGCAAAAAAATTCACGTCAGCTTGATATTCTTAGTCTCGCAGCGCGTTCCGGTCGGTCACTTTCCTTTTTGTGTTGAAAAGGAGAAATTACGTGCCTATAAATGCTAAAATTGTTAGCCCAATTTTAGTTCCGTGTTAGAGGATTCAACGTGTTGCATTCCCTTTTGCTTCGTGTTTTGTAGAAAATGTTCAGGCAACAACGCTACTGGACCTTCTAGACCGCCTTTCATTGACTTTGATAGTCAGTACTTTGGCAAACAGTCATCGATATATTAATGGGATATAACTGACAACCTGCAGTGTGGAAGTAGCCGAAAATCGATGATACAGGTGACAGAAACCAGATCTTAATTGGTTTTCTTTGGAGGTCGGTCATTATGAACGTTTTGGTGAGATTGCACTCAAAAGGGGTCATGAAATAAATTTTCGGTTGGGATAAATTATTTTCTATTGAGATTTCAGTTATCGCATATCGCTTAGCGGACCAAAAGAAAGATGGTAGAAAGTCAAGAACCTGCTTTTCGCTACGAAAATTTGAAAATATAGCGCACTATTTCGTACCTCCTTTCCTTCGAAAGCTGTCCGCCTTTTCACTGTGAGACATCTGCGGTACCCAAAGCCTCAAAGCACGTCAGCCGGCCCCAACTCACCCATTGGATACGATCACTGCGTCACTCGGACGTATGCGCTCGTCAACAATCAATCCGTCGACGTACATCTGGATTCGCGTTCGTGGCCAATGGGTGCCGTGACGGCATTTGTGCATCACTTGCAAATGACAAGTTCCATGGTGTGCTTAAAAAGCACGGTGGAAGCTTGTGCACCACAAGCACGTCACGACCGCGTGATTTCATATTTCGCTTTTGAGTTGAGGGTCTAAAACTAAAAAAAGAAGGAAGTTGAAAAAACAAACCTAAAACACATTTTGAAAAAAAGAAACGAATTAGTAGGCGAATTCTGGCGTATTTTTATCCCGTGAATCTGAATATCACGTTCGTCTTCCCCGAAGATGTAACTAAACGCGAGAAAACACGAAAAACCTCCGACCAGTCGTGACGTCATACTAGGATCTTTGGGCCGCCAAGCGAGTGTCGCTCGTGTGGGCAGCGCGTGCAATTGCAAGCTTGTCAGGTATATTCCCCCGCACTGACACCAGTCGCGACCTCTCTTGCTGACCTTTTTGAAAATAGCGAGAGTGCGCGTGCATAGCTTTGATTGGCGCTGAAGATGCGCAAGAGCGGAGATTCACGAAAACTCCTAATGTGACGTCACGCCCCGTGGAAGGAGGGGCTTCGGCGGTACTTTGAAAATTAATTTCTGCAGCCTCCGTGTCACCAAATTGAAAAATAATCTCGATATTCATAATCCTGGAGGCCAAATGAAGACGATATGTTTTCCTCAAATACAGAATCGCTTCAGTTTCTCTCTAATTAAGCCAGTAAGCTTATTTACTTCACCAGCAGCAGGAAAGGAATGTAATGTTACGTACAATAAAACGTTCATACAACCATCAGGAAAGGCATTTATGTTGCGAACAATGCCTCGGGATAGGACCTGGCGGCCCGGACAGGGTGAAATGAAGTATTGTGGAATAGCACCATGATACGCCTCGGATAAATATAATGTTATCAGCACAATTGTTTCATGGCTAACAAAATTGGGGTGTGTGTATGTTTATTCAGCCTAGAACTTAGTCTGCCTCAATGGGCGATTTGTCTCTCAGCTGTAGATGAGAAGTCTAGCCAGTGCAGTAGAACCGCTAGCGTGGGTCTTTAACGTGCATCACGAGCTAGTGATACACGACCGCAATCCGGTATGATGCTCATCCAGATCGAAACGGGCAGGGGTGGGGATTGAGCCCAAGATCCTGGGTCCTGCAGCGCGAGCTTTCGCTCCATGTGCTCCGAGCTGGTGGGCGCTAGAGCAGCTCGGTCACTGGTCCGCCCCGTTTCATGGTTAACTTAATATTCCCTTCGCAGACAAACACACACACAGACACACACGCACGCGCGCGCACGCTCACGTACACACATACACACGCGCACACACAGACGCACAAACAGGCACAGACACATCGACACAGAGTGATTGAGAGGAAAATAAATTCCAGAACCGTTCAATATTCTGGATTGTCACGCTCTCCTCCGACTATGTTGCCTCATAAATGCTTCTCGGATGACTGGATATACTTTAACGTTCTATTTTCTCCCCTAAACATCAGAATCGGAGTTGGGTCTGACATAAAAACATATATTGGCTTCCTTTTTTCTTCTTCTTCTTCTTGGGAACGACAATGCGAGGTATCTGTATCTGGTGGCCCCGACGCCCTGCGTCAGCCTATAAATATACGTGTCTGAGACAACGTTCCCGCAGCTGCCGCTGCTGCTACGAACCTGCTAGCGGTATACGTGAGACCTGTCGCGACCAGAGGCGAAAGATGAAGGACGCCAAGCGAGGAATGCCTGGCATCATGTCGGGCAGTTGTCCCCGTCGCACCGGCGATGGAGATGTCGAGAGCAGAGAAGAATAACGTGGGCAGATCCTATCCGTGCGCTCAAAAGTTTATTTTTTTTAACAGATTTTAGTCGCCGCGTTGTGGTAATTTCTATTAATTTTTCTCGTTAATCATGCATCAGGCAAGTAGCCTTATGTTCGCGCAATGGTTATTTGTATTTGTGTTCCTATATAGTGATTAACTGGATGATAACGGCAGGGCGTCCCTTTCCGATGCCTGGCCTTCAAGCATGCTCTCGCTGCCTTCCACCGTGCTTGAGCCGCACGAGCACGCTCGAGGCACACGAGAACGACGAGGTGTCTTATCTAATCCAAAATTAACAAGCTCCTCTGAGGGCGAGGCAGCTGAAAGACCTCCCTGCCGTCGTCATCCCGTCAGTATCTATAGTAGCCTACGTACCAGTACGCACCACGCGTACTTACAAACAAAGGTAAAATATTAAACTGTATTTTTGTTCGCGAAATTATACTGACCGTATGAACGTGTTTCCCAGTGCTTATTGCGAACCCCCAGAATGTAAAAAATGTTTTAGAGCGCAGCTCTTAGATGCACCGTTTCCGGCTTGAGCGGCGTCGCCGTTGGCGTGGGCGTAACCGTGCGGGGCATTATGGGAAACGTCCTATAATGCACCGCGCCGAAACGTCACGCGACGTTTCGGCGCGGTGCTGAAACGTCGCGTGACGACGGGCGTTTCGCGCTTGAAAGAAGAAGGATGGGAGGAGGGAGGAGGAGGGTACGGATGAGGAGGAGGGACATACCTCCCTCCTCCTCCCTCCTCCTCAAGAGCTGAACTCTAAATCGGCATTACTGGAAGTTGTAAACGGCTTTCAATTTATTTTTAAATTTATTCTTTGTTATATTTTTTGGCTGGTCACACCTGCTCTGACTGTCAAACAAAGTCGTAGTATACAAAGTGCATTGTGTTAATTTCAAAAATATTTCGTTTCTTTAAAAAGAAAGCCAAAAAAACTCTTGAGAAAAACAAAAACGCGTTAGAGGTGATACTTTAGCGTATCCTGTGAATCCTGCGCGTTCAGCAGAAAGGCCACCATTCCGATGGCATTGCTGCTGAGCGCTCATCTTTGACGGAGCATCCGCACCACTGGTTCTGATTTTCTCGGCAGAAACAAGTAGCAATGCCCACCAACATGGTCACGGTGACGTCACGTGCAAGCCGTGTGTACGGGAGCACCGCAACTATTCCTTGCCCGTGGAAAAATTACTTCAGCGGTATTTGTTTTCATTTATCTGGCGGTTTTTTCTCATGAGTGACAGGTCTGCGGACATGCTAGATTCAAGATATAACGCACTGATGTTAGAAATTGGCCCTTTCTGAGATTTTATCGACACTATACTGCAATAAACAATAACTAGGACCAGGGGCAGGTCTGAAGTATTTCGAAGTACAGTTACAAGTATTTTTCAATCTAAAATGGGACATCAAACTAGATGATCGTAGGTCCAATCAGTTTAAAATCAGCCCTCCACGGGCTATTTATCTACAGTACTGTATGTCTCGATCTATTTATGTCAGATAAAAAATTAACATCGTTTCAGGAACACATATTCCGTACCGACAAATGTTCATTTTTTGTTTTTTGTTTTAGTTTGTCAGATTTTCAGGTCAATGTAAAATTGTCTAATAACTTCACCAATAACCGAACTAACTCATATATTCAAAGATCTCGAATGAAAAGGAGCGGTGCTTCGTGTGATATAAAAAAGCGAACCACTCTCTATTTAGAGGAACTTTGGGTAAATCATTCTGATGATTTCAGTGTTAACGGACTTAAAGCTGATTACCTGATCAGCAGGACCTAACCAACTCTCGGTAAAAATGATTCGCCACTGTCAATTTTAATTATATAGAAAAATTATCCCATAAAATGTCATTTATACAATAAACTATGTCAAAAGACCATATCAAAGTTTTGAATTTTATGCCTTCCCACCTGTGGCGATGTAAATCGCGTTCAACATTTCCATCTTTCCGCCGTATGTCTCCTCTTGTACACTAGTCCTCATCTTGCTCCTTCTGACTTTCACCCCTTTTTCGCAGGCGTTTAGAATGCCTCTAGGTCAAAGGCCTTTGGAGAATCGACCAATCGGGCCGCGATCCCGACTCTGCAGTCATGCGCTGCGTGGTATTGGCAATTGTATAAATGTATTTCGTTTAAATGACTTTAACATACCCGTGAAACAGGGCGATTATACCCCTGCTTCACGAGAACTTCGTAGCACCTCACTGTCTCTTCGAAAGCCTTCAGACCGAAGGTTTTTTAATGGAGTCAGCCAATCAAGTCGTGGTTCCAACTCTGCACGCGTGCCCCTCGCGCGGGTCGCAAGCCTTGGTCCTCAGATTTTCCAATGACCTTTGGTACTTTGGTACAAAGGCCTTTGAGATGCCCATGGAATTGAAGTATTCATTCCTTATCCCTGTGTCTCACCTCCATTAATTAAGATCACTGATAAAATGATAGAACCGCTCAGCTCCCTCCGCCGTTGTCATCTCCGCGGTCTCGTCGACCGTCGAAATGTGGGTCACGTTGCATCGATTCTCTTTCTGGAACACGAAAACAAAACAAAAAAATAACGCTGTTGCCAAGAGATTTTTTGGGAGATGGCCATGTGGTTTTGATAAAAACCCCTCGAAATAAACTCGAAGCCACGCAGCCGGCCAAATAACCCTCGCTACTATATTTACGAATAGGGAGCGCGCGCTCGCGCCGTCGAGTTGGTATGTACATGTAGGTTGAGATCCAACAAGCCTGCAAGCCGGGCGGTTAATAACAACAGTCACATAAGCATCGACAATAAGAACGACAAAACTTCAAATACGAAAGGAAGTCTGAGAACGAACCGTCACAGGCGAGCCAGGTTTTAGACCGCGAGGGAACATGTTTCGTTATGGTCTTTATTTCTTTTTTGGCATCCTCGGTTCCATGTTTGCGGATTTGTTGATTTGTGATCTTTATCCGGTGCTGCGTGCGTGTTTTAAGGTCTTGGTTCCTCTGTCGCCCTCCATTGGTTGCCTCGCTCCGGCGACGCGTAATTTGGATGTCGGAATGTGAAAACCGCCGACGGTCGCGTGCGAGGGATGCACGAAACGGTTCAGGTCGCGCGTGTCGTACTCCCAAAAATAAGGCTGATAGAAGACGGTGGGGCATGCAAAAAAAACTAAACATTTATAGATACGTGCTGTTTGTAGAAGTAATAAACGAACAAACTGGGTGACAGACAACTAAAAGGAAGAAAGCCAAGAGAGGGGAGGGAGTAAAAGAATGACGTGAGTTTGCCGTCTCAGTTTACCTCGCCGATGCCGCATCCGTTCGTTTGTTTGTCTTTATTTCGTCCGTGATTAACGAAGATTCCTGCTGCCTCGCCTATTTTTAATTGTTCTTGCATTGCGCTGTTGGCTTATTTACGTCTTATTCCCGGGGTCGCATTTTTTTTTGTTCGTTCGTTTGTTTTTAGTTACCCTCTCCCGCGTTTTAAATAGCTGCAACCAATGATGCGATATGTGAAAAAAAAAAGAGAAAAATGGGTAGTGTGTATGTTTATACAGCCTAGAACTTGGTCTGCCGCAACGGGCGACATGTCTCTCAGCTGTAGATGAGCAATTTAGCCAGTGCGGTACACCCGCTAGCCTGGGGTCTTCAACGTTCATCACGCTGTAGTGATACACGACCACACGCCGGTACAATGCTTATTGAAATCGAAGCGGGCATGGGTGGGGATTGAATCCAGGAACCCTGGGATCTGTGCGATGTGTCAGTTACACTGGGGCGTGTGACAATTCATGCAGATGCGCGGACATAACCTTGGTTATAAAAAAGAAAACGCACCTGCGTGTTGTGAGCAAACGCAATAGACCATTTGCTATATTACCCAAGCATCAGGGAGAATGCAGGGATTAGTGTTCCACGCGCCACACGCGCACGCCTTCCCCGTATAAAAGATTCGAAGTAAATAACCAAAATAAAGCGTTGAAGAACGCGCAAGGTGCCACTTGTTTTAGGTTTTTGCTTTAGAAAAGTTACTACTGCTGAGGCCAGCACGTGCGGCGCGTGGAACACCAATCCCTGCATTCTCCTTGATGCTTGGGTAAGACAGCAATAGGTCTATTAGAGCTTCGGCAGAAGCGAAGCCAAAACAACGAGCCAGGGCCCCACGCCATGAGCCTGTTATGTTTGTCCGTTTCTGCGCACAGTGCGAGCGTGTGTTTAGGACAAAAAGTTGCTTTAGCGTTACTTACAACTGTGAAAAGCGCCAGTGTGTTAAAAGTGTGGAGAAACCTAAAGTTTTGGATCTGCTAATATTTAAGTCTATCCCTTTACCAAAAAAGTTGCTCTTTGGAACACTAGTAAGCAACTGGCAAATTCACAAAACATGTGGGGCCCCTCTCTCAGTCAGTTTATGTATACTTTGTAGGCGACGGTTCTATTCCCTTCCCGCGTTCATCTGCAGTTGTGGAATACACGCTCACGTGCGTGCATGTACAATTACGCTGCATCTCGTGAGCTGAATGCTAGCAAAAACATGAGCGTAAGGGTTGGCGATTTGTCGAGAACTTCGTCTTTCTGAATTTACCCGCGGTCGATGTAGCGCTAACTCACAGGTAAGCTTATATGCATCGGAAGCCGAGTTCTAGAGCAGCATGGATATAAAGTTTTGTAAATTAAAGTTTAGATTTTGAACTCGGACACCACGAGCGTAACTCAAAGCCCTGCCTGCTACTCACGAGTCTTCATGTAATCCGGCAGTATAAGTATACCTTCCCAGGCAAAGCGAATCGTACTCATCTGCTTCGAGAAAACAAAACAAAAAATCAATCTTATTTTTGGTACAAATGGTGTTATTGGGGTACGAGACATATATGCAGGCAAGGTTACCAAAATTTTTAAACCAAACTGCTGAAGGAACTCTTGGTTAAGACTTGTTTTGCTTATGTTCTGAGGCGAGACATAGGCATCCATTTCATTGTTCCGGACACCCAGAAAACAAACCTGTCGATCTTCGACCCTCGTATGAACGAGCCCCGCGTTGTGGATAAAGAGATGGCGGCTAGAGCGAATCCAGGCGAAGGTTTCTCGGTGCCCTTCGGGTTTGTTGCACCAGTGCGTGGCAGGCAAGCCGCATCGCGTGAAGAAAACACTTAACGCATATTCCTGAAGACGTTGAGCAGTTGGTGACGAGACTTCGGTGCACAAACGATCCATTCCTTCTTTGCTTCCGAGCCACTTACAAGCCAGGACCGACGGGTCTTTTTTGATTCCCTCACTTCAAGTCTGAGCTTGCTTGATCATGCCGTTTGATAGACCCTCGACTTCGCGTGCGCTCATAGAGTGCTCGAGGCAGCATGCCGGCACAGGCCGCTCGTCGGCCGACTGGGAGAGACAGTCAAAAACGCAGTTTTAGTTGTGACATTAAGCAATGCAAGCGTGACGGTTGCATTGCCTAATGTCACCTCAGACTACGTTTTTTGGTCTAAATTTATGTTTCGGCATCGTCATTCGCTGAGCTGCCTCCGTAAGTTGCGATGAATGGCTCTCCGAGGGTTGTGCGGGAAAGTAGACACACGGGCCTTTTTAAGAGGGCATGCCCTAATCAGCTTGGTTTCAACAGTCTGTTAGTTTCCTATTCTGGCGATGCTACACCGTAATTCAACTGCACAAAAAAAACGCGTTTAGCCTTTGACCGCGTACGTATAGTCAGAAGAGGTACATAGCATCGTAACTAAAAGTATAGCTTTTTTACAGCGAAGCATTTTCTGGCTAGGGCTCCGTGGATTTTTGTGTGCGTCAACAAAAATGCAAATCCCGAGTTTGATGCAAAATCGCTCATTCTATGCACAAGGTTATACGTCCCATCACTTGGATATGCACTTTCAGTAGATTAGTTATCAATAGGCACCATTTTCAAGATCAGTAGACTCTCAGGTAGATAATAAAGGTTTCTCAAAGATTTTCCGCTGTGCGACCCGCGTCGGCCATGTCTGCGCTCTCACAGCCCTCTCTTTGTCGTCGGTCCAAGCGCTTGCGTGCCTAGTTTCCTTTCCTTCCGCTCACCCGAGGTGGCGGTCCCATCGCGCGTGTCTAGTTTCCTCCGGCTCCTCGGGGCGGGGCTGTGTCGTGTGCTAAACAGCTTTGCTGGTCATTCACCTTCACAGAGTGGAATGGCTCATGACTTTTTTAATAAATTTTCTACAGAAAGCGGTCACTTTTTTTTCTTTTCAGTAAAGTCCCTTACAAAAATTATCAATGAGTTTCAATTGAATTTCTAATGTTGATACTCACTCATAATTTTTGCAAAAGGTATATCACATCGTTTTGTTTTTTCGCAATTCAACTACTTTTGCGCCGCTACGCGAAAGTTGCGTTCATTCAACGCAGAAAATTGAGGTCACTTGCCACAATACCGCTGAATTGTCCTGGCTCTCGCAAGTGTGCCTACGACTTTAATGCGCACGCACGCACGTTTAATCTTTAAAAAAAAGTAAATGTTGGTATAGCTGGAAACCCGTAACAGTCACTATGCGAAGTAATTTGGAGGCGAACCAGCGCTTCCGCTGGCTGCAAGAACGCCGTTCCCCCTCCCTGAGTTGGCCAGATGAGTGATACCCAATCCCAGTTTTTGCTCGCCCTTTGCCCTCTGTCTCTCGTCGAGGGTGTTTTGAGGGCGTCGTGCGCTGCAGAGGCAATGTGGTGCTCCTTCACGGCGGGAACAAAGGATCCCGCTCATCGCTGCCGCGTCTTTCCTTAATCTCCGCGCTTCTTTGCTCCTTTATAACCGCTATTATTACGTCGTGGCGTTTGTCTTTGCTGCACTTGCTTGCTTCTTCCCTCCGCGTGCACGAAACGAGCCGAGGGAGGCCAGGCTATTTCGGTGTGCCGTTCCCGAGATATGTGACGATTTTGCCCGCTGAGAAAGTAGACAAAACAAAATTACGAAATCCAGCAACATTAAACTAGCAAGGAGCACGGACCCAGAGGCAGGCAGCACATTACTTAGAGGTGGCGTTCCATGAAGAAGTTTCTGTGGGAAAAGCGGGAAGTGTTAAAGCGTACGGGAACTTGGCAGAGAGAAGAGGTTCATGGTTTGTGCAAGCTTCCGGAATCGAGTTTCCTGCTCGTGCTGCGGCTGCTCCTCCTCCCATAGCTTTCTGAGCTTTGAGGTCGTGTTGGCGAGATGTTTTGGGATCTGGCGGTTTTGACGGCTAATTGGTCGCGACTTCGCTGCATACTTCCTGCGTGTTTTTGTTTCTGCTTCGAGCGTAATGTCCCACGTGAATGATGCACCTTTTGATTACATTTTTCTTTACTTAAAACAATTGTCACGAAAGCAGTCCGAAGTATTTTTGTTAATTTTATTTGGTCGCATCCTGCACGAGAAATACAGTGCTATTTAAAACGAAAGAGCAGATTTACAATATCTTTTTCAAGCGAACTGTAAAATTTTGATTGAGCGTTCCTCTCAAGTCAATGATTACAATAAAAAATCGAATCTTTTTTGTATATTTATGTTTACTACTTTTCAACCTCTGATACCTCTAATTCTTGAACCTATGAGTTCAGTAGCTGTAGGGACCAGTTGTTTCATATCTGACAAGAAATGATCCAGCGTTTCGATGTTTGTAGCGCAATGCTACAAAAACATTCCGATGTTTGTAGCGCTACAATGCTACAAAAACATTTCGATGGTTGTAGCGCAATGCTACAAAAACATCTGCGCATTACTGGCTAGAAGAAGGTTGAAGATTCAAATTTCTATAGTCTTTGGGACCTTTTGCACAATTAGCCTGAGTACTCATGCTAAGTGTGCAAAGGTCCCCAAAGACTATAGAAATGTGAATCTTCAACCTTCTTCTATCCAGTAATGCGCGGAATGTTTTTGAGTCCGTTACAGGTTTTTTAAAATATGAAATATTAAATCTGCTTCTTCTTTTCGAATTTACGTGTAACTGTAGCTTCCGAGTATTCTGCCGACTCAAAATAGTTTCATATTTGTCAGCAGTCTAGTCATTTTCGCCAGATTTTCTTGTAATCACAAACTTTAATCATTTGGCGTTGGCGGTAAGGGAGATTAGTTTACGCTAACACAAATTCATGACTTCGTTGTTGGTTGAATTGGTATAGATGAATCAGACAGTTATAAATTATATAAGACGTCACCTGAAAATAGACCAAATGATTGCTTGGTGGAATCATATACGGGCGCTATGTCCCTCTAATATTTTTTTACAATAGAAAGCAATAAAAGGAAATGAACTGGCTGGAAAGAAAAGACAGGAAAAGATCTGTGGCTTGTGTTTCTTGTGTATACGCGTATTAGACATATTGGGTGAGATTATTTGGAAAGCTCTTTGTTACACCATATAGCTCTCACCGGTTACACGATATGCTAGATTCCCTTTCCTTTCTACTGCTTCTCTCCTTTCAACCGTTTTGAACCACAATCTCACCTTTCGGTTGATATATTCGCATTTTGAATAAGCTGTATATCTACATACTTGCCTACTAGTTCGTGTTTAAATAATGATATGAAATAGAAGGCATTACTCAAAGGGCATTGTCTTCTCGTTCGTCTTGGCGTTTTTCCTAAAAAAAGAAAAATAATAATACAAGAAGAACAAGCACTATTGCTATTATATGAAACTCGTTAGGGTCGATGGTCTTGGGTGACACGATTACTTTGCGTTAATTAATTATTTGTTCCGAGAGAAATCCATACAGCGCATCTATACCAAGTCGGGATTCATCTAATTCTATAACGCCATCTGAAACGTTTCCTTTCTTATTCGTACTGCACACGGCCTCAATATCCTTAGGTACCATATCCAAGTATCCATCCGTCCGTCGCCCATCCCTCGGTTTTCCACGAGACCTGCTCGCGTTAACCTCGACGCTCTACTAATCGGGCGTTCAATCTCTCGATCCAAAGTATGCCAAGTGAGCTACGACGACGCTTCCTTAGCAACCTGCACGCGTTAAGTCTCATTATCTTCATAATTACCACGCAGAGATAGACATTGTTGCGGAGTTATATGAGTAGAGGCCATATTTCGCCTCCTCGAACTCGCGGTGTGTACACGTCCGCATTTCCGTCGGTACGCAAATAGTGGAGTAAATTATAACTGCTGATCCGCGCCGCGCATGCGTATATATCCCGTCAAACACAGAGATTTACGCCTAGCTTTGTTTCACGCCAGCATTTTACTAAGACTGAAATTTACTATTTACTGAAGCCGAGGTCACAACTGCTTATCCATCGTACAAAAGACAACCTGCAAACAGATTCGAACGCAACTCACTGCGTTCGAATCTGTAGAGATTCGAACGCGGTTGAGAGTTTTAGGGAACGAGTAGAGAGTTGAAGTGAACTGTTTTGGCACATCCGATACGGTATGCGATGGGCCCTCCAGTATAAGAACTGCGCATGCGCTGCCACAGAAGACTCGCACATGCGCAGTGCGTACCGGAGGGCCCATCGGACCGAATCGGATGTGTAAAAATGGTTCCCTGAAACTCTCTGGTGTCTGCACACTGTCTTTTGTAGGATGTATTAGCAGCTTTACTCTTCTTTTTTATTCGTAATATCCAGCTTTACTTTCAGTTGCGACCAACTGCGGTTAAACCAGCAGAGAGAGTGTTGATAAGAATGCCTTCGGTAGTTTGAACCATGTAGCCGCAATCAAACCTGGAATCGTCCGTTTCATAAATTTTAAGAGTTAAATTATTTCGCGAAAGCAACATTCAGTTGATGGCGGGGAACGAGTGTTTTAAGTTTAAATAAAAGATCGATTATTGAGAATTCACCATCTTAAAGTAACTAGAAACAACAACAAAAACCAAAAAGAGACTAATCTCCTCGTTTCCTAAGAAATATGTTTAATAAAAAAGAGTTTTGAGATCAGTTTGAGATAGGGGATTCTCAGCCTTGCTTTTATGAATCGTATGGCCAGTTTTTCCGCTTCCACGTTTCGGCGAGTTCCACCATGTTCGGGAATACGCTCTATCTTTCATAGGTGACCATTTTGCGTCGCTCCTTAGGTCATATCGGCTAAGTATCGACAGTGACCGTTCATAACCCGTGCGCGTTCCAAGTATCTTAATCTATGAAACTGAGACGTTATAGTTACGAGTAGCCCATCCACGTTCCTGGTTGTCTTTGTATATGTTTTGTCTCATTCGTGTATGTATGTGTGTTAGCGTTTCGTTTTTATATCCCTGGGGGTCGGCTACGTTTGCTCGAGGAGCAATTTGTGGACCACGACGTATGGCGCGCGCGAGGCTCCTATAACGTACGCGCGCGCAATTTAAAGAGACGCTCTCTCGAAATCGTTTTTCGCTAGAAATGGCGAACCCACGCGCGGGTCGTTGAGATGTTATCGCGGCAGGGAAAAATTATGACGTCTCCCGGTTCCGGAGAGCGCACCGTAGGCGGCCCTCACTGGCCAGGACTCGTCCCTTCGCCGATGCCGTCCCACGAGCCATAGCCTCTTCTTATATACGGAGCTATGCACGAGCAAATGGGCGAACCGACGACCACCAAGGCCCGCTTAGTTCCACGTCGGTTAAGCGCAAACCTCGAGGTCTTTATCAAACTCCGACGCCCGTTTTTCTTCGCGCGTGCTCTCTCTCTCTCTCTCTCTTCATAAATGCGTTTTCCTGCGACCAGTGCTGTAACACGAATGGCGTCTGGGATGGCTGACCTTTGTAACGGCTCTAAATCATCTCTTGATCAGCGCGACGTTCGGAGAAGGGGTTGCTTGTTTCGCGGTTTGGAATAACCGGTGAATAAGTCGCGGTCTGCCCTTTGAGGCCACCTCGTGGCGTCTGTATACTCTGATGTCTTTGCATTGCGAAGTCCTCGGATGTCCTTGCACGGTCGAACGCCAGTTGGTAAGAAAATAGTACTTGCAGCCGTTTTTTGCTTTCAACTTTCTTTGCTTTCTTTTTTCGTGTTCGTTTGCCTCATCCCATCGAATACTTATCCCAAAGGACGGTCTCAAAACCCAATCGTTCGCGCTTTTTTTTTATTTTTTGTATGGGTGGACATTATAACAAGTAATTCGTCACCTAACAAAACGATTAAAATTCCCCAACTCAGACACTGCCAGTGCGCGGCACTCGGTTTGTCCAACTTGCAGGGGCGCCAAGTTGGGTGATTGTCCTCACAAGCTTCACAGAAACAAAATAATACGCCTCTCACACGGCCAGCATAAAGGTACATTTAACGTAGGACCCTTTGTGAGCGTGTGATGGTGTATAAAGGTCGGTTCAGACACTTGCGTTTGAGTGCGTTTGACTTCGTTGCGTCGAGAACCGAAAGCGAGTCACCGGCACATCTGTGCTTCGTATGAAGCGGGGAATCCAATTCAAGGAATCATCTTGGCACGCTATACAAGCGGCAGGGATGTCCTGGTTTCTCGTAGCCGCAACGCAGTCAAACGGAGTCAAACGCAACTGTCTAAACCAGGCTTTAGACATAGTCACGTTCCGAAGAGCCGTGAGAAAGGTAGGTGTGAATTTACCTTAAGGAAGTGAAGTCGATATAAAATTACTTGGAAAGCTGAAACCAATAACAATAAATAATGTTGCGTTTAAGTTTATACAGCTGGAAGTCAGTCAGCCTCAATAAGCGTCTGGTGCCTCAGCTGTAGATGAGAAAGTTAGCCAGTGCAGTACAACCGCTAGCCTGGTGTCTTTAACGTGCACCACGCAGTAGTGATGCACAACCGCACGCCGGTATACGATGCTAATCCGGATCGGAACGAGGGGGGGGGGGGGGATTGAACACAGGCTCCCGGGTTCTGTAGCGCGAGCTTTCGCTCCACGTTCTCTGAGCTGGTGTGCGCTACTTTGTCTCACCTTAACATGAATAGATCATTTGCTGCTTACGCAAGCATCAAGAGCGCAGATTGGTGTTCCACGCGCCGCACGTGCTGGCCTCAGCAATAGAAAATTTTCTAAAGCAAATACCTAAAACAAATGGCATCTTGCACGCGCGTCCGTCAATGCTTTCTTTTGGTTATTTACTTCGAATCTTTTATACAGGAAAGGCGTGCGCGTGTGGCGCGTGGACACCAATCCCTGCGATTCTCCGCTTGATGCTCGGGTAAGACAGCAAATGGTGCTATTATTGTTATACTTGTTTCAGACGCGAGCCGATGCTACGAGCGCGAGCGTGTGGCCGTGAACAGTGCTTCCATTGCACGACGCGCGTGCTTGGCAGGGACGCTGAAAGCCCGGAGCTCGCGCTTGTAGCATCGCCTGCTTCTGGACCCAAGCTGAAACGAAGTATAGCTGCGCATGCTAAAAGCGCAGAATATTTAGCTGGATGAAGCCTCGGAGGCTATACGAGCGCTCGTGCAGCAAGTGCTCCAGCACAGCAGATCGCCACGAGAAGCGGCCGCCGAAATGGAAAAGGTGGAGCGGCAGACAACGGATGAGAGTGAGAGCCACGTGACTGGCGCCCTGCTGCCTGCGAGACGCCGAAACACACTTCTCCCGAGCGAACAAGCATTTTTCGGGTCCTCGCCGCTGCAAAAGCTGTGCGCTGACGTCCAGGTTCCTCGAGAAATGGCTCTTTGATGATCTGTGCTACCACACCCTCGCGCTCCAAATCTGCGACCGGGCACTCTATGGCTCCGTCGTCGAACTGCCAGACTTTGTGAGCATAGAGGAGGTCATGGCTCCAGTCAAGGCAGTCAATGCTACCCGCTCGCGCTTGCAGAGCCTCCGCAATTATGCTCTGTTTCATACTTAGCGTGCAACGCCTTCAAAGCTACTGGCGCGAGCGCGTGGCTTCATCTATGGTTTTATTTGCGCGAGAACACGTGCAAATGATCGACGAGATCAAGCCCCACGCTCGCGCCAGTAGCTTTGACAGCGTTGCACGCTAAGTATGAAACAGAGTATAGTCCATGCTAAGGTGAGACGAAGTATAGCCCACTCGGCCACCGATCCCCCAGGCTGAACTTCATGGAACGAATGTGGCGAATAACCGACGAACTTCACCCCTCTGCATGTTCACTTTGCGCGCGGACCAGCAGCTCTGTTTCCTGTCGTTCTCAGTCGCGTGGGTTCCATATCTGGTATGAGGGACGAAAATATAATGAAACATTTCAACCTGAATTACGCGAGAAAATATAGGTGAGGCAAAACAAGATTGTGCGGCAATCACGCAATTTTCGTAAGCACCTTCCAGCGGCGTGGAAAGACCAAAACGATGTTTTACCGCATTCCAGAAGTGACGACATTCAAGATGACTGCGCCTTTGTGGAAAAGGTGTATACAGCGAACGCCGCAGGGCGAGATTCGTGGCGTTTTTCCCTCCATGGAGTCCAGCCTTCAAAGTGACAGCTCCCAAAATATCTAAATGCATTCCGCTTGAAAGTATCTAATAAATACCCGTAACCCTTAAGCCTTTTATAATGCCAGAGCTATAGATATGTTTAGAATAAATTCAAATCGCTGCGTATTGTGATCTTTCCTCCGTGCGTGCCGTACCATGCTCGAAGACGACTTTCTGCGGCTATGTATAGTTAAAGGCACGGTGGCATGAGCTTGAACATCGACTAAAGCTGTGCACGCAAGCTCCTCTTATTGTCAAAAATACCACCAATTATCTCCGGGTGTAGGGTGCTTTAGCGGTGTTACCGCTGGCTACCGCAGCCACGGTACTGATGTTGACGCGCGCTGAAGAAAATGAAGAGTTTTAGTAGATGCCCGCTGCAGCGAGCGGACACAGCGAAGGACGTACTCAATCCCTTCTTCAAAGTGACGGCACGAGCTCCCGCTAGCAAAGCGTAGCTCTGGGATAAGGTTTACTAAAAGTCTCCAATACTTCAAAGTCATAACGCGAGCTTCAGGCAGCAGTGCCAGAGCTTTAAGAAATGCCAATACTGCGGTAATGCTCTACTAAAACTGCTTACTGATTACTACGCATATTACACTTGGTGTCAATAATGAAAACACAAGGAGAGAGCTTTATAAACTGAAGCAATTGTGATCACAATTCTAAAGTTCCCACAACTTAGTTAATAAAGAAACTAGCAAACTAAATAAATAATTAAATAAAACTAACATTGGGATAACGGTCTGCCAGTTGGACGCCTTAAAGTAATAAAGAGAACTGTACGAACCAAATTACAACGTAACGTCGTGTAAGAGGCTGGACATGAGTAAACTAATACTTCCTCTAAAAGTGGCCCGCGAGGCACTAATAGCCCGATAGTAATTTTAGGTTATCCTGCACAGACTTCGTGATTGCAATGCCGTGGGCGCCTGCACGAACTCCTCGGAACACGCGCTTCACTCGAGGCCTCTAAGTGGGAGAGACCCGGTCTGGGTTGACGGTTATCGAATCGGCCGCTCGTTCAATTTGCGCAAAGTTATCAGCCACTCCAGAAGCATCGACCGTTCCGACGTGACGGATGGGACAGCAGAGAGCCCGTGGTTCGTCACGCGCGACGTCTACCACAACGCCTAGACGACCGTTAGCTGTAAAAGTGTCCCCGGCGATCTCCTCAAAAGGCGGCTCCGCCGAAGGGTGGTCGCGACCAAAATCATTTACTTCTTTTCCAGCTTGCGTCGTACGTATATACAAATAGCATATCTTTTGTTAAAACGATCGTCAACGTGATTTTTTTGTTTATTTTTGTTTGCCCGGTGCCTCCGAGGGAACGTGTGAAAAAAGTAGTAATTATATGGGTCTTCGCGCCGCGAGGCTCAGAATGCCGACGTTTTCCAGAAATCAGTGGTCGCCCAATTAAATCCCTGCAACATGCATTTCCAATTTTTACAAAGACTCCGAGATTCGCTATTCCAGTTGTTTGCAAAGCGTACTTTGAGGTCCCTGACAATCGCAGAAACGTATGCCAGTGAACTGTACACCTATGTCTACGGGGTTGTTCTGCTTTTTTCTGGAAAACCACTGCTTTGACAGAATTAGGGCACCTCACCAAGCACTCGCCAATGTTTTGGATAGTAGTAACAGTTGTAGTATTAGTTATAATAATAGTAGCATTGAGTTCATTGATATACAAAAAACAAATACAAGCATGCCCGGATAGTATGTGCTGAATCTGCACAAGCAATACATGGCTTTATGTTTCGAAGGTTTGGTAAAATGACACACCGTGCACCATTTCTTCTTTTTTTATTATTTTATTTTGCATTTATGGCGGTTGAGAAGCACTCGACGAACACCACCGACGCTAAGGGAACAATAAAAACCACGGCGTTGGTAAGCGAAAGAATAGAAAAGTAAAATGAACGAACAACGGCCACTGTTTAGGTATTCAGGTGTAGCACCCAGCTCGCATGCCTCCACCACGCAAGCAACGCGCGTAAACTGTGCTTCTTCCACAGCGGCATCACGAGGCTCTCTCGTGTTCTGTGTGCATGCCACGCATGCGTATAACCTGGCGTGTGCGGGTATTTTTAAAGCCGGGACTCGGAGAGCCTATACCACACGGCGGACCAGAAAAAAGAAGAGGCGAGGCGACCTCCCGAGGGCCGTTGGTTCCCTGAGAACGCACTCTATCTTCGAAATGATTTCGTAATTGACGCCGATGATGCTCCGCTATTCCTCTTTTATTTATGTTTCCTTATCGCGCCGAGGGAGCGTCTCCGACCCGCCCTGACCCCGTAGCGGCAATAGCCCCCTTTTTTACGGCAAGCTTGTCTTTTCTCCTTTTTCTTTTTCCTTTTTGTTTCTTTTTCTTCTTACGCTTGCCTGGATTCGAAGAGAATGCCCACAGCGCCTTGACCAATATCCCCTGGAAGACGAGGCCTGCTCATTCCCTTAACACACACGCAGACGTCCTCCAATACCCCTAGAAGACACGACATGCTCAGGACGCCAACAAGGCATGCTGATGACGTCATGAGCATGTCTTGTCTTCTAGGGGCATTGGATGGCGTCTGCGCTCGTTCCCTTAACACACGTAAACGTCCTCCAATACCCCTTAGAAGACTGGACATGCTCATTACATCAACAAAGCAGGCTGATGACGTCATGAGCATGTCTTGTCTTCTAGGAATATTGGATGGCGTCTGCGCTCGTTCCCTTAACACACACGCAAACGTCCTCCAATACCCCTAGAAGACTAGACATGCTCATGACGTCAACAAACCATGCTGATGACGTCATGTCTTGTCTTCTAGGGGTATTGGATGGCGTCTGCGCTCGTTCCCTTAACGCACACGCAAACGTCCTCCAATACCCCTAGAAGACTAGAGATGCTCATGACGTCAACAAAGCATGTTGATGACGTCATGAGCATGTCTTGTCTTCTAGGGGTATTGGATGGCGTCTGCGCTCGTTCCCTTAACACGCACGCAAACGTCCTCCAATACCCCTCGAAGACTAGACATACTCATGACGTCAACAAAGCATGCTGATGACGTCATGAGCATGTCTTGTCTTCTAGGCGTATTGGATGGCGTCTGCGCTCGTTCCCTTAACACACACGCAAACGTCCTCCAATACCCCTAGAAGACTAGACATGCTCATTACGTCAACAAAACATGCGGATGACGTCATGAGCATGTCTTGTCTTCTAGGCGTATTGGATGGCGTCTGCGCTCGTTCCCTTAACACACACGCAAACGTCCTCCAATACCCCTAGAAGACTAGACATGCTCATTACGTCAACAAAGCATGCTGATGACGTCATGAGCGTGTCTTGTCTTCTAGGGGTATTGGATGACGTCTGCGTGTGTGTTAAGGGAACGAGCGGGCCTCGTCTTCCAGGTTGTATTGGCTTGTCTAGGGCAGCGTCCCAAATTGCTCACAACTCGAAGAGGCAGATATCAGGAAACCGACTGGGTTGACTGGGTACACTACTTAATCAGCTTAAGTAAAAAAAAAAAAGAAAGTACATTGTTGCGTATTGTTCTATTTAGCGGCACTTGTTCAGAAGGCTCCGCGTGCACCGCGTGCACCATATAGTGCACGCGGAGCTATTCCGTCAGTCGATTGGCAGGTCCGACCGAAAACACTCGACAGATCTTTCTTGAAAGGCTGCCACCTATATTTGAAGCTGCAGAAAGCCTGCGCAGCCGTGATTAGTATAGATATATAATAAGGTAGGTCTTCTATTTTTACCTCACCCTTTATTGGCCTTACATGACCTGTGGTGCAGTTTAGATTACAGCAAGAAAATACGTTACGGTTCGTTTCATTTTACGTCCAACCGCTGCCTACTCTACGATCAGAAGGGGCCAACCAAGCAGCGTCGAAACTGCCTCGTCGCGGCTCTCGCGCTCTCACCGTTCCTGTGCATTTGCACTAAGCCCACTAAACCAACCGCGCACGGTGAATGCGCCGTCATCCTGCGCCACGGTCCCAATACACGGGACCTGGAACTTTGTAACTTCGGGAGTACCTTTGATGATCCCGAAGTTATACGACGAAAAGGGAGCTGGAGTTGAAACCGTTAGGTGCCGACTCACACTGACGCCCCAGTAAGAAATATTTCTGCCTTCATCTAACAACTTTTGAAGTCACTTTATATTTAGTTGACAGATTATCGAGTGTCTACGATGTCAACAGCCTATATCGCGTCGCGTTTTCAGCCAATGCTCTATATCATGAAAACATTAATGGATCTGCGCGACGCAGAAGTAATCGATTGTCTTTTGGTGATTGCTGAAAACCGGAAAACTACTAGACTTCAGTCTGCGATAAGAGTGAAATGGAGTACGCCTTCCCGGTACCTATTCCTGAAGCGAGCATCGATCTCCTTTTGTATGAGGCTGGGGTTGCAGAAGTACCCCGTGCAGTTTTTTGTGGTTAACGATCGCTGCTCGTTTGGTCCCCTTATTCCGGTTTCTTCTGCTTTCTGGTCCCTAACCGACCTGGTGCAGTTTGTCAGTGCGGCTTTATCCCGAGCGGTGTTCCTACCCTCCTTAGTTTTTTTCGCGCGTTGGCTGCCCATTGCGTGTAAGTGGGTTTGGTTGTCCGTTTTGGAACGTTCTTATTTGCGATGCTTGGACCGTAGAGAAAGGTAAAAGGGAAAGAGTGCAGTTGAGTAATGGTTGCCTTTCACCCGTTTTCAGGGTGGTACGCGCCCAGTGGAGGAGACTCAGTTTGCGCGTGATAGTGCGTTTCACCAGCGCTAAGATGGTGGACTGCTCGCTACGCTGCAGGTCTTCCTCGTTGGAAGCTTGCTCACGAATGAATTTGCTTTCACTGTGTTTTTTTTATCGATATTATTATTGTTGTTGAGCCCGTGTACCCGTTGCTAAGTTGCTCACGAGCTCATCGATATAGCTTTTTCTTTCTTCTTTTTTGTCTTGTTTTTTAAGTGTTTGTTTTTGTTTTGAAAAGCTTTCGAAGATTTGGATACCCATCTTTAGGTTTTGCTCTTCTCTTCTGGCGGAATAGTTTCCTCGTTGGAAGTGATTTCCTCAAAGGCGGGGGGTGGACGGTAGAAGAAAACTGGGTGGTTCGGGGCAAGAAAAACCAGATATGCTCTCCTCTGCCGCCTCATGCTTTATACTCGCCCTAGCGGTGGATCGTGCGGGGTTATATATGTGCGGGTGGGGGCTCGGGTAATGGTCTCGTGCAATGCAGTCCTCAAACCTCTTCCTTCGGTGCTTATTTGTTCCCCTTCAAACTTCTTCCTTGAGCGTGCATCTAAAGTATTGTTTTCTTCTTTTTTTTTTCGACGAGGGTGCGGTTTTTGGAAGTGTATATCGCGTGTGAGGGTGGGGGAGGGAAGGGGGGAGTGGGGGCTTCTTATTATTCGACATACACCGTGTTCGAGTGGTTTTACGAGTTGAAATAAACTCTTCGGGCTCCTTTGATTTTATCGGTGTCTTGTACAGGTACAAGTGCGTGCGCGCATTCTCTGTCTTCAAGCTTTTTGAAGCGCACGTTGCATTATTAGACAATTTTAGTATAGCGCTCTTACGTATGCAACACGCAGTAGTATAGCGTACGCTAAAAACGACCTACTCGGATCGATTTTAGGTGTGCGTTATGTTGCCGAGTGAACCGTCCGATCTATTTTATTCAATTTCCCAGAGCCGTAGAATTCCGCTCGCTTATAGCACCGACATGCTCATCAAAAGAAATATTGAAAATGAAAACGTTTCCAATAAATTTATTTCGAATAAAAACCAAGCCGCAGCTGCCTGGTCGAGCGCGCTTTTCTGCGGGGTACGGAGGCTACGAGTACGAGTACGTAGCCAAGTTCGATCACGGAGCCTCCGACGATCGCGGGAAGAAATTCATGTCCTACTGATGTCCGATGCATTGCGACAACTTCGACGATTTCTTGAAGAGTCGTTCGACTGTCGGCGATGAACTGCGCGAAGAGGCTTGGCGTTGTGAAGATCGCAGCGTTCGCGCACATTAGGAGCGGTGAACATTTTCACTATGCACTCCTTCAGCTGCACACTGTTTTGATTTGATTCGACCACGGTAGGTCCCGGAAAGAATTGAAGAGCTAAACACCACAAACTTTCACGTAACACTGAACTTCGCGAACACCACGTCGACGTTGCTGCGGCAGTCGAGGTAACCGCCGTCCTAAAACTGGTGCTCTCGGTGGGCCCGGGATATCCCGAGAGCTTCCTGGAGAGTCCGCTGGCCCGCAACGCAAAATCCCCAGCGTTGCGTGCGTACGCAATACGCTAACCCTTATAATTCGTTCTGCACATGCGCACTTCCGACCCGCAATTTCTTCACGTACACGAAGCTTTAGCGTACGATCCACTAAAACTGTCTACTAACTCCTTTATTTTTGCGGGTATGCTTTAAATGCTCAGACTCAGGACTGAAATATTCTTTTTACGAGAATTTACGTGCCTTAGCACGTTGATTATTTCATGACGCAAGCGTGGCGTTTATAAATATTTTGGGCACACGTCTAATATGGATAAAATTTGATCCTTAAAAAAAATGTTTGTGGAAGTGATAGTATTCGTACCAAATGAAGTAATGCTATCTCGGCTATGGTACGACTGTGAATTTTAATGGCACTGTGCTCAGTCGTTAAGATCACACATTCAGGTTCGTTTATTAAGCGCCCGAAAGACATTCCAATAAAACCCCGCTCTAGAAGTAGATAATACGCTTTCGTTTATCTAGCTCTTAAAGTAATAAGACTTAAACTCTTGTATCAAATAAGTTGCAGATTTTTAGCAAAAATTACCTACGCGTTTGAGTTGGACGTCACGCTATATGCGACTCCCGCCGTCAAAAGGGCAATTTTTTATTGTTTTTATTTGTTTATTCTGCATTAAAAGAAAGGGACAACCATAATTCGGAAAAACTATAAACGAGCACTTGTACAACTCGCGCAACGTTTCAACGAAAGTGACGTAAACTGTCTCTAAAGCGCCAACCAAGAGTGACGAGAGGGCGCCGCCGTCGGGGGAGACTCGTGCGAAAACAGAAACTGGGGACGGAAGTGACAGGCCGAGACGTACGGCTTAGAATTAACACGAGAAGCGTAAGAAAAAAAAAACACTTTCCAAGCTTTCTAAAGCTCTACAGATAGGGCGGAAAACTCAAATTAGGAAAGAGAGAAGAGGTCACAACTTGACAGATTTTCCGGGAGTGACAGCATCAAGACTGGACCGTAGCTTTTCGTTTTCTTGCCATGTGCATTGGTTTATGCGAAGGGTTGGCTCAGGCCTACTGAGTGGGCTAGCGCACACCAGCACGTGGAGTAAAAGCTCGCGCTGCGGAACCCAGAGATAAGTTGGGTTCGATCCCTACCCCTGGGCCCGTTTCGATCTGGACGAGCGTCGTATCGGCGTGCGGTCGTGTGTCACTACTGCGTGGTGCAGGTTAAAGACCCCAGGATAGCGGTTGTACTGCACTGGCTAAATTGCTCATCTGCAGGTGGGAGTCGCCCGTTGAGGCAGACCAAGTTTTAAGCTTTATAAACATACACACAACCCAATTTTCTTTTTTTTTCAATCTGCTCGAGCGCGCGAATACTATAGCTTTGGTTTCATTGCCAAGAAAAGTTGTCAATGAAGCAAAAGTTAATAAATGGCGCAAAAAAAATACCTATCAAATCTCACTAAGCGTTCGGCGCATGCGTGACGCCGCCATAACTTTAGTTCTCAGGAGGCAGACGGCCGTGCACGCGAGGGCACGTGCCCACTCGTGCTTTACACGCGCAGTGCTCCAGCGAGGTTATCGCACGTGCAAAAAGACTAAAGTTCCCTCGATGCATTGTGGCAGCGGTGGCGTAGTCAAACTGGCTGTTGAGATCGGTCTATTCAAATACGTTCGGTTCATTTGTCCCTGCAGTGCAGATTGCACATTTGCTATTAGCGGCGAGATATTTCGGTGGCGCCATCGTTCGGTTACCTTTCGTGACGTCATTACCTTGTGAACAACAGTTCGATGGTGTTTGTAATGGGCATGGTGGATGCCTGAAATCATAGCGCTCTCAAAGCAACACTGCCAACACCGTCAAAATTGAAGTTCTTACATTCCTCTTATTTCCGTCGATGATACATCCTTTGCTGACGTCATAGTCAGCATTCGGCCAATTGTGGTGGGCCGACCACAGCGACGCTTTCGATCACTCACGTCGTCAATAGCATTCCTTCGTCATAGTTTACTAGATTGCAATGATTGGTTCTTTTTGGTGCTTCGAATGAAATGGCAAGCTCGGACGCTTTTCTGTAGTAGTTGACAGCTTAAAGACACCACGGTATTATTTTGCAACTTCTTCAACCTTCACTCAAAAGCAACTTGAATGAAACATTACGGGATCCGGACGTGCTTGGGCAGCGGATGCGATGACTCCAAGCTTCTGTCGTGCTATTTAATTACACCATAGAGCTTGTCATTCGCAAGTGACGATATGTGCCGTCACCGCACTCATTGACCACGAACGCCAATCGAAAGATTCGGCGACGGATTCATTGGTCACGAGCGCATACGTCCGAGTGTCCAATGCGTGAGCTGGGTTCGACTGATGTGATTGGGCATCACGGATGCATCACAGTGAAAAGGCCGAGAGCTCTCGAAGGAAACAAAGTAAGAAATAGTCCGCTCTATTTTCAAACTTTAGTACCGAAAAGCAGGCTTTTGACATTCTACGTTGTTTCCTTGCCCACTAAACGGTATGCGGTTAGTAAAATCCCAATCTAAAATCATGTATCCCGGCCCAAAATTAGTTTCATGGTCCCTTTAAAGGGCGTGAAATATTATACCCCCGATTTTTGCTTTGTGATTCGTTCTTCGGTGTTCTTATCGGCGAATAGCGGAATTTTATTAATTGCAGAGCGATAATAAGATGCTCAAAACTCGCCAAGCCCAATTCTTGTTTCTTTTTTTTAATAATTAGTTAAATTTAGCTAATTAACTAACGCTAACGCAGAACGCCGGCATCGGCGTTCTGCGTTCTGACGCGTTCGACGAGTGCAGTGGAGACAAAGACAGCTATAGCTTTGGGTATACCCACTAATCGGTCCAATCAGAGCTCGCCGTTCTGAAGTTCCCGCACGCTCTCGTTTCTTCCTCTCCCTCAGTTTCCCGGCGCACAGAGTGATACGAATTCATGTAGTTAAACAGTGGAACGTTACTGATAAAATTGCATCCCGTTCTGCAAAGAATGTAAACGTCATAATTTTAGGCACACTTTCGTAGCAAATTTGACGTTTGGCAAATAAACGAAGAAACATAATTAAACGTTATGTTGCTATATAAAAAAAAGGCTCTTGGCTGCTTTTATTTTCAGTGTTCTTGCGTATGGCGCGTGGTTGGCTGTCTTTCCAAAGCGACGAACATCCGCGTGCTTGGCTGAGGAGATCGCACGCTGGCCCGAGGATTGAAATGGTGTATAGTGAGGATAACTAATTGCGTTGCGCGCATGTTTAGACGGCGAGCAGTCGGTCAGCTTCAATGGACGTCTTGCGTCTCCGTCATAGATGCGAAATTCAGGCACTGTAGTGCCACTGTTAGACTGGGGTTTTTCAGGTGCATCACAGAATAGTGCTAACACGACCTCGCGCCTGTATAGATGCTCGTCCAGATCGAAACGGGTGGGGGTGGGGATTGAGCGCAGGATCTCTGGGATCTGCAGCTCGAGTTTTCGTTCCACGTTTTCCAAGTTGTGGTGCGCTAATATACTCGGCCACCGATCCTTTTTTTTTTCTTTTTATTGTCGGTCACCGATTTCTTTGGGTACCGAAACGAAATGACATGAGCGCGAGCTCTCTGCCCCTCGCTTCAAAGTCAGCAAGCGAGAAGCGAAATGCATATAACGCTCATGACGTCAATAGTTCATGGACGGCCAAGGGTACTGTATAGTTGCGACCCTTGAGGAACACTGTACTTGAGGCTTGGTGGCGTTAACGCGTCAATCTCCCTAGTAACAATGTCCGAGGACTGTACGCCCTATGGCCTATACAGAGCTTGCAAGTAACATTATTCGCGGCCACGCCGGTATTTTATGTACCACGAGCGTTCTGTTCACCGTGTTAGTTTCGTACCGCATAAGTAGTAGCTCGAGGGAACAACTAAGTAGAAATAACCGTCTGTAGCTAGCGATGCCGACACCTAGCAAGCTATGTATAAAGGTATTCACTCGGTGCCATATTTTAGCGCCCTATTCACAGCGCATCAGTGGTACGTGGGAGGGGTTGGTATGGTTGGCTTGGCACATGTTCCCGCATCCTCAGATCAAGTTCCTACCTAACGTCTGCAGAGAACGGCGATCTTGATGGTGTGGAATGCACGTTGCGGAAGCACTGTGGCAGCTTTAACGTATACAACGTAGTAAGCGAGTTAGCGTTCTCCGCCAAGTCACATTCGGGACTAAGTAACTCCTCGAGCGAGCCATACTGCCGCGAACTGGCACTGCAAGCTTCTGAGGAACTCATGACGTGGAAGCATTCCAACGGAGCTTCGCAGACCGCCACCAGCCGCAATTTTGAAATTCGTTAATTCGTTTTAAAATTCGTTCTCTCGACTTCTTTGCCAGCATCTCAGAAACACTATAGTCCTGGCTAGTGTTTCCGGGCTGTTGGCCCAACATAGACGACATCTAAACAAAGAAATAAATGCAAAGATTTCGTTTCCGTACCCCTTTAACTCTTCGGCACGGACAGTTGAGTGCGCCTAGATATGGTGTGACTGCATCCAAGAAACAAGTGACGCTAAAAATTAAAAATAAACGATCACCGGTTTTTTTTTTTTTTTTATTGCAATTAAAAGTGACGTTTGAGCGCGTTTCTTCGAGGACTGACAGTCCCGCGGGGACAGCTTGAAAGGCGAACGCCAGTCAGACGGAGCCACCCGAACCCGAGCTGAAAGAAGGGAAAACGTTTTTCTGGAACGCCGAGTTCTTCTCAACTCCGACTCGTCCTCCCCTCGGTCCCCCTCTTTTCTTCTGACCATATTTTTACCCGAGCTTGACTGCTTCCTTTCTCCCTTTTTTTAATATTTTCCTCCGATCTGTGGCATTCAGAAAGGTGGGGGATGTATTTTTGTAATGTTGCTCGTTACCTTTCAAAGCTATCGAGTGGTGAACCGGGTGCATATTTGTTGTTGTTGGCGTTGTCTTTTGCAGATATTTATTCGTTAAGTGGTGGGATTTTGTGTTGTCTGCAACGATGCTTCTTCAGAATGTATCTTTGCGCGAGGAAGGGCAGGTTATTTTAGAACAAGTTTCTATTAAGGTCTCGGTTATAATCACCCTTATATACGAGGCGTTGCGTGTCTGCTTGGAAACGTCTGTAGATGTAGAACCAGACTATTTAAAGAGACTTCACTTAAAAAGACAGCGCGATAGCCTATTTCGTCTTGCTTTTCTTTTTCTTTCAGACATATTTTTTTTCTAGAATAAATATCAAAGACGAAATGTTAAAGTTTTGGTATGGGCCTATCCTTACGGATCTCAAACAAGCTTTAACGCCACCTGTGTTTGAGAGTAAGGATGATAATGATGACGCTTCACCATGGGGTATACCCGTATATAAAAACATATTGAAACGCGTAGCCTCGTTTACCTTGGTTAAACCTCTTGGAGCCTTGCAACGTGCATGGAAGTCGAGCCTTTAGTAAATGCCTATTCAATGTAGCGATTCCTTTTTAACGTGTTTGTGAATGATGTTATGTGTGATAAGCATTGCTCGCAGACATACAAGATACCCCTTGCTAGCGACTTATTTTTTTACAACGATGAGAAATGCACATAATTCCTACTTCTGAAGATTGTATTGATGTCGAAAAAGTAAAAAGTCTATCAGTGCTGGCTGCTTGATCCAGGTGATTGGACCATTATGGGCGAATCAACGAGACTCCAAGTAAATATGGCCTCCTGCCATTGGCAGAGGAGAAAAGGTATGTCCCGCGACTGACTGACGTTGTGAAATCATCGGGCTTGTGACTACACGAAAAAATTGCCATTCTCAATTTCTTAGCATTCAGTGGAATTTCGAGGTGAAATGTTGACCGTTGTCATCGTACCATTAAATTAGTATGAAGATGTTTACTGGGTCTAAATGAGCGCACATATTTCACATGCTGGAGGGGCCTTTTATTTTAAAATCTGCGACCCGTGACAAATTCTTGAATAAGCTATACATGAATGTCCCACTAACTTCAACGAGCATGTTGTCGTAGACTAGCAGGAAATTAAAGCATTAAACGCCGTGTAATTAAGAACGAAGACCGAACTTGTACGTGTGTTGTCGTTACTTTTCGTTATTACAAAAGAGGCGAGGCAACCTAGAGAAAAGAAATGAAGTAGAGGAAGGAGAGCTACCGCTTATCCAAGTGTACAGCGAAAACGCGGCCCGGCGACCTATACACGAGACAGAAATAAGGGGATTGAAGGCAAGGGGTCGGAGTTGCTAAGTTTCGAGTTTTCGTTTTCGGTCGATTATCTTAAATTTTGTTCATCTTGAACAACAAATACCGAGAACCAGTTTTTTGTTCCTTCGTTTCTTTCTTGAGGGAGACATTCCAATATGCATAGGCCTCGCGTCGCCCTCGTGCAGTTAAAGCTCGGGAAATTTCAGCGTCTTTATCCCAAGAAAATTCTAGCGACGGTTCTTTCTTTCCGATAAGGCAAAATCGAATACAGTCGAGGGATGTGTTAGGGGCATGCGCCATTTAAAAATAATTTCCCGTGGCAAATGAATTGGCCTCAGCCCGGTGATATAGCCTCTCGACGCTATCTCATGTTAACCCTGATCGAGGCTAGCACATAAGCGCGGTCAACACGTAAACGCTGTAGCCTTAGCACAACTCTGCGTAAGGGTGCTTCAGACGAGGTCGTGTCTAATTCAGTTCGAAGAACGGTAGTTTCGATGCGGTGACTCTATAGTTTGCAAGAATTAGACTGCGACGAAGCGTTGGCCTTGCTTTAATTGAACTTGCGCCTTGCGGGATTAATAGGTGCTATTTGCCTGAAGACTTGTTCCGTTGATTTGTCTATCCACAATGTTTGAAAGGTAACAGAACGATTCTTTTTTTTTTTTGCACCCTTACATTCCACAAACGAAAACAGAGCAAGGTCAACTCTAGGGGAAGCAGAAAATGGTGGGGGAAAGGGGGGGTGCAGTGATATATCTTTTGCTTTGAAAGGAACCACCGCGAAGAATCGGACTTATTTATTTATTTATTTCATAATTTATTTATTTATTTTTTACTTACTTACTTACTTAATTACGTTCACTTACTTACTTACTTACACTTGCTACTTACTTTACTTTACTGACCTCACTTACTTACCTAGAACTTACCAAAATTCATAAAGACGGAAAGTCTTATCTCTTAATCACCGTCTTCACTTCACCGGGGGTGGCGATGCCTCTAACGTCTTCCATGTGTCCAGTCCGTCGGACGATGGTTTGTCACGCACCGCCACGCACGACGTCCTACCGCAGCACAGTGTAAACATAGGTCAGGGACACAACGTCCCTCTAACAGCGTACTCAGCTTCCCGTCGTCTTTGCGACCACAGAACTGGAGAGCAGCATCTCGGACGGCTCCCGGGACTCCTCCAACTTCCTTCCCTAGATCATTTTTATATATAAAAAATGGCAGAATTCTGCTGACTCTTAGTTGACCAATAGTAAACGAGCTTCTTAGGACCAATCAGCGCTCTTGATTCTAAAATTAAGAAAACGACAAGTCAGTTCTAGCGTTGAGAAATAACGAGAAATATATACATTGACACTGAACTATGCTCGTCGGTGGTTGCAGACTTAAAACCCTAGAAGCCCGGCAACAAGCGCCCGGCAACAAGTCTCCGGCGAGCCAATTTTCAGATCGTTACGTACAGCAAGATCACAACGGTAACGAGTCCGACAAAATCCAAACCCAAAACTTGAAGAAGTGTGATATTAGTGACAGGTAAAACTCAGCTTTCAAGTAGTCGACGGCCTGGAGCCCGTAACTCGTCAAGCGCAAAGTTGGAGCCGAAAGTTCGCGGAGCGCGCCGATTGGACGTCGGCGAAAAAAGTGCGATGTCATCGTCGTGATAGGCCAATCGGTGCGCTCCGTGAACTTCGGCCCCAACTTAGTGTTTGACGAGTTTAGAGCACCGGCTGTGCACATATTCGACATGGCTGTTAGCATTATATTTGAAACTTTGCTTTATATAGATATATTTCTCTTTTTTTAACAAATGTTTTTGGTTTCTTTTGCGTTTACTACGTATTTTTGTGTTCGAAACATAATTTACTTTTGACCGTGCTCTTCCCGGCCTGGGTACTTGTCATTCAACAAAGCTGTATTGCGGAGAAGGCTCCAATTGAAACTGCCGAACGACAGGCTCTACATGACACACTGAAGCAAACAGATGCACGGCCCTTCATTTTTCGAAAGAAAAGTAACGGTTACTGTTGAAGCAAGGGCCATTAATTTTGCAATCAATTAATCAAGTAATCGAATTGAAATCTTCTTAACCAAAAGTAATGTGATTGTAATCAATTACTTTTTTTTTGTAACGTGCACAGGACTGCCTGAAACACAGTGGACCAATCTTTAAAGGCATATACAAAGCTCTGATACAGCTTCTTGCTTGTACCGGACTCTCAACGCGTCTTCTAGTGTTCATTTTTGTTTACGTGTGTTGTCTGAGTTAAGACAAAAGATGAATAGGAGGAGACCAGAGCTCTGGTTGGAAGAAATTAGCCGGTAGACACCAAGATAGCTGCCTTTGTTTCTAGATGCTGTTTGAACGCGTTCGAACACTGAGTCGAGACTAAGGCTTTGCGTCTCCCCACCAATCATTCCAACCAGAGCTCAATGTTCTGACGTGTTCGCGCACTTTCGTCTTGTCTTCCCCTCTGTTTCTACCCATATATCCTTTTTTTTCCTTCTTCCCCTAACCCCAGGGCAGAGTAGCCGGCTAGCACAATCATCCAAGCTATAACCTCTCTGTCTTTCTTTCATCAAAACGAACATAACCCGCTCTTTTAAATTCCTTTCTTTGTCCTCGTTTTTTTCTTCGTTTTAGGTAAGTAGTTTGCAGTACAGTATGGGGGGTTTAAATAAATCTTAAACAGAAGTCGGACGTCACCCGTCGACTCCTAAGTATTTTGACTTCAGGACGTCCCGAATCCAAAGTCCTATGTATATTCCCCTCAAGCTCCTGGCACTTGTCGGATAATGCAGACATTCAGTTAAATAAACAATAACAAAAGGTTTGCGCGCAGGAATAGAAATTCAGAATAACTGACGTCAATTATTGAGGTTTCCGTCCTCCGGGGTGAGCTCATGCTCTTGACGCAGTTGTTGTTTTGCCGCCTTCACCCTGACGCTGCGTGAGTTTGAGTTTGTTGGTGATTTCTCGCTTTCAAGATGGGAGGAAGTGAGGGGATGTCCCGCGAGTCGGTCATAATTGGCCCATTCCATCGTATTTTTTCCACGAACGTGACAGTCGATGCTGCACGAGCCCCAAATGTGTCAGCCATAGCTGTCTGCCCCCTGTTGCCGAGGTGTTTGGGAGGGTGAAGTCGGGAGCCGACGGATGGGCTGAGTCGGTTGAGTTACGGGGGAGGGAGAGAGAGAGAGCGCGGGGGAGAGCGGGTTGGGGGGGGGGGGGCAGGAAGGCAGCCTAGTCGCCAAGTTGTCGTCTGGTGTCTCATAGGCGCGCGACTGTCGAGTCGTGTGACGAGCGGCGACGGTGCAGCCTCGGGTATCTCACGATTCCTGACGTTTAGGAATTCGGCCGACTCTTTCTAAAGGACCAGAAACGACCCGGCGGGGAAAAAAAGGGGGGGGGGGCGTTAATGGAGGAAAAAGAAAGAAAGAGGTGGTCCCTTCAAACGTCTTGAAAGAGGCGTGCGAGTAAAGCAAAATACATCAAATACGCGTACTAACTGGCGACGATTTTCGGCACCAATCTATACGAAGAGGTCCCAGCTTCGGTTTCGAGATATGTATGAGCAAAAGTATGTGAGTGTCTACGTTCTCCTTTTCTCTTTGTCCGTGTCACTCACCCTATATTTCTATATAAACTTTTAGAGGCTTCATTAAGCTGTCACGTTGCTGATGGCGTTTAGGCGAAGTCATTTCGCGCAGGTGATATCGTTAAACGAACGAAAATAACTTCCACGCATTTTTCTTGCTTGCAAAGTTTAGTTTCGCTCGCATAGCACGGACCTCTCGGTGCGGCTTTTTTACGAGTGCGACACGCGGTTGTTTGGACACTTTTCTTCTTTTATTTCCGAACTCGGTTTGTGTTCGACAGTTGCGACAACTCGACGAGGATAGATGGATACCACTGTCGTATGAACGAGTGCACAGTTCACCTCGAAAAGTCATTTATTCGCAAACCGAGCAGCAGGGTCGCGGTCTTCCTAAAGTCAGTTGTGGCGCGCTCCAGGATCATCACTCGCGTGATAGTTGTTTTAAACAAGAAATAGAACCTCCTCGAAGTCTCAGAGGGGCAGTCATCGTTTTGCTGAAAAACTTAGCTCCTTTAGATCTGAAGACCACTAAAGAACCTATGAGTTACTAGGGGGTTTTAGTGTACCGTTTTGAAGCGAACGGTTCGTCCCCCAACGATTCGCCGGCACCACTGCACACATGTGCAGGGGATCTGCGGCGCGTGAACTAGCTTGAACGAGAAACAAAAGCCTTACATGGCGGATAGAAAGGGTGCTTGGACGAGCATCGCAACGCATACCTCAAGACGGTTTCATTCAGAAACCTTAGGGTATCGCTTCGAAGTGAAAGTTTTGTTTATGACTGATTGGCCGACGCATCCGTGTAGGCCATCCTGGAAAAAGTTCGCCCTCTTAATTCTCACGCATTTGGCCTGCACGGACCGGCGGGGCATTGTGGCCGCCATCACGGGGCCGAGATTCCACGCGGTGGATTTCGATAAGTGCAAAGAACTGGTAAAATATAGCCCTGCATATCATCACCTACACTCCGTTTCACCTTATGTTGTACCACAGAGAAGGCTAGAAGCGCGAGCTCATAGCGTTGGGAGCTGCTTTTAACGCACGAGAGCTTGTGCTGCCAAGATGTGCCCTAGAGCAAGGAGCTCACGCTTGTAGCCTTTCCTGCGCTACATCATAAGGTGAAACAGAGTTAGTTTTTTGTTGTGTTGCTTTTGTTACACAAAAGACCACTGGCTGCAAGCGTTGCACAAACTAATACTAAAATGAGATACTTCAATTCGAGAGGCCTGGAAAACAAATGTCCAACACCGCCAGACATGCACTTCGTGAACCACGTGCCAACGCTTGGAAGTGAGCGTGATAACATAGGGACTTGCGTGCTCGGTGGTGTTCTTTGCGTACGCCGTCGTGTTTATATTAAATGGGCGTAATTTTAAAATAGACAAGTTCAATAGACCTTCACGAAAAAATGTGTCGCCCCCATCGTCTACTTAACGCATTGTGACGTTTCGATGCACGGCACGTGAGATCATCCAGGAATCGAAGACAAAGTTTACGTTGGTTTACATTTTGGTGATTTGAGAACGCAGAGAAGATAGATGGAAGGATATGCAGAGTTCGTGATGACTTCCTTTTGTGTTCGCTTTATTTTGTCTGGGCATCTCTGAGCTCCGAATGATAAGAGAGACTGAATTGCTCCGCTTCCAGGATATACGAAGCGTTCGCATCGGCACGAGCGTACATCCGAACAGTCCCACGATTCCCCTCGCCCCGAAGGATTTCCGGGATTCTGAAAGGACGATTCGGAACGCGCGGTGATTGAACCGCAGTCGTGTTAGTGACGATATCCATGCCTCAGTTCTTCCGAAGTTTGCAAACTGGTGGACCGTTGGCAACACACTTGCAGACGAAACTTTCACTTTCAAACGAACCCAAAACTGCCTCTTTTGGTCTATCTTGAGATGTGGCTCGCACTGCTCGCCTGCGCTCGTCTTGCATAACCCGCCATGTTGAAAGGCTTTGAATCTTCCTTGTTCACGCTAGACAGGTGCCGCAAATCACAACAATTTCCTGAACCTTTCCCAAGCTCTTTCGGGGACGAATCGGTCGCCTCGAAACGGCCCATTAAACATCCATTTTCTCAAAGTACCCGACGATTTACGTGCGCATGCGCAGTGATGTCGGCAAATTGTCCGGCGACGGACCGCTCGCGTCAAAACCACTCACTAAAACTCTCTACTGATCGAAGAACACCGGCGACTTCTGTGCTCTGTTCGCTGAGAAAATGTATATACTCTCAAACTCAATGGCCCTGATAAACACACGCAGAGGCGGTATTCCTGACGTCATAGCGGGTTTCGGGCAAATCGTAAAGGAGGCGGCCACATTCGAACTTTAGGTCACCTTGACATTGATAAAGATGACTTACTCAAAAGAGTAACTTATATGTCATGAGACTTCCGCCACACAGGAGAAGGTTTCGAGTATTTTTCGCTCGTATATCATTGCAGAACGTTTCAACAGAAACCGCGGCTTTCAACGCACAGTCTTACGTCGTTTATGGAATTACTTGTTTACCATTATACGCCATTATATATCATTACTCGGGTTCACTCCGACGAGCAAGCAACGCGAACTCTTTTGTGTGTGCTTCATCGAGATAAACAATGAATGTCCCCCAGGCTCCGTCGAAGACCCAAAAGTCTAACAAGCGGCCCATGCTCTTTTTTTTTTCTTTTGTCTGGACAAGTCCTACGACTCTCTCTCACGCTCGTCCCTGAACTCCGAAGCCGACACAGACTAAGCCATTGTTTTCGCCGAGTTCCTCAATAATTGGTCGGCCGTCTGAAAGCACCGTGATCACGATCCGTTTGTGTTGGGCTCTTGCTCGGTCGCAAGGAAACTCGAAGCGCGCGCTTTGCATAACGTTTACCGAATCCGAGAGACGCGCAGTTTGCTTTTTGAACGATTACTTGTATGTTCGGTGCGGAGACACGCGCGAGTACGCGGTTTCTAATATGCAAATTGCTCGTACCGCGTCGCTCACGCGATGAAGTGAAACCAAAAGCGGCTTTCGGGTATACAACTTTATCTGCTCAAAAGCAAAACGGAAAAAAAATATATATATATGGAGGTTTAATTTTAAGGGGTTACGCGCTGGTGAGAATCTGTGTATACCATGGGTGTGTGGATATGTGTGCGTATGTTTGATTGATGTTGCTGTTGTCACGTGAAACCTTAATGCGTTCCGATCGTGTTTTTTTTGTGTGTGTGTTCTTTCCTTTGACGTTTTGTCATCGAAATGCGCGAGTCCAAGGTGTCGACTCACGATGGTAATAACAAGAGTGTTGCTTAGTTGAGACGACTCAGAATTCTTCCGATGCAATCAACGCATCCGTACCTAGCTGGTGCGAGAGTGTGCGGACTTCGCTACAAATTCCTTTCATGGAGTGTCTGATTTAAAACACTTTTATTTATACATACATTCGTACTTCAATGACCTGCATTAAATCCTCTTTCCTCTGATTTTTTTATACGTTGGTTATTAGTTTAGTTCGCGTTTTAGCTGCCCATTTGGATAGGTGGTATATCCTCACTTCTCTCCTTCGCGCCTTTTCTGTGTAGGGGGCCCCTCCTCCTGTGGAGTTATGAATAGCTGCAGTCGAAGACACCACGAGTGACTTACACAGAGCGAGCGGTTTGAAGGGCGGAAAGGCATCGTGAGTTGCCGCATAATTTTACTGGCCCGTGCACCATGCACCCTATTAAAGCTTGACAACGAAAACGAGCAGCTTACACCTCGCTTTCACTCGTGCGGCTGCAAGCGCTGCGCCGCAACGTGGCGTTTTTTTTTTCCTTGCGACTGAATGTTTTCGCGCAGCATGCCTATGTTGTACAAATAAAATGGGTTGCCTCTACTAAGACACAATCTGAAAATAAATTTGGTAGAAGTATTTCGAAAAGTTTGGAAGGTTCGAGCAGCATTAAAAGTGACTAGAGGCACCGACATGAACAGGAACGCAAGGCAGTGGCCTATTAGTGTTATCGCGATTCTTGCTTCGCGATCCTTTCTTCGGCGTTCGTATCCACGAATACCTCAATCTCATTGGCTATGGAGCGACCAGAGACTCTTGCAACCAGAGACCAGTGACCAGAGACCGCTACTTGTAAAATACACTAAATATAGTCAGAATACGGTGCATGTTCTCCAGAATAGTGTTTCGCCCCAGTCGTTTATTGGTACACACCAAACAGCATTGCATAGTTACGCTTCCGAGACAAACACCCAATCTTGTTCGGTGACAAAACAAAATCAACTATTTGGGTGACTGGGGCTATCTTAAGCAGTGGTGCTACTTTCCAAATGGGTTCTTTATTAGCCAAGTCGCAACGGTCGCGCAAGTAGAGGTTTTCTTTAACGAGGCATATTTGCCGTGCCTGGGAGATTTAGTGGGGCTTCTTTGCCAAGAAGAGTACTGCCCGTACAGAGGCCCTCCTCACGCAGCGGCGAAAGCAGGAACTACGGTTGGCGTCCGAAAAAGGCGTTTCGCTACCTCTCCTGCCTCTTCCGCGACTGAAAAGATTCGCGGAAAAGGTGGGAAAGGTAGCGGAACTCCCCTTTCACACGCCAGTCACGCTTCGGGCTTTCGCCGCTTCGTGTCGTCTTGATGTAAGAAGTAAAGGCCCATTACTATCTGTTTGCTTAGTGATATAAGCATTTTAATTCATAGCAGCACCAAAACCAGCCAATTCGCAATTCCACGTTGTGGTTATCATCATGCTTGCAAGCTACAAAATAGAAGCGAAAAAAAAACGAATCCGAGTACGCTTGAGCAACAGTAAACATAATACGTAACATTTGTCAAATCTCGTACGACAGTTTTAATATGTCATATGGACTACAATCGCACTGCGTCAGGTAGCTGTCTGTGGAATGTCGTTGTCAAAATAAAAGTTACCAACTCGTAAAGTTTCAGAATATATCATACGCTCTCGCACACTCACTTTTTACAAACATCTGCGAACTCAATAAGTATAACTTTCTTTCCGGTGAACGTGAGTGAGTAAAAACTATTTTTTAATTATTGCTAGGCGTGACGCTTAGAAAAAATAAAAAAAGAGTTTTTGCTCGCTGGATATTTTTGAACGTGACGAACTACATACGCTTCACCAACGCTCTTTTTGCTTTTAGTGGTCCAATTTTATACGCTAAAAGGCATATGACACACGGCCTATTCTTGCATAAAATATGAGCGAGTGATTATTTTTTAACGTTGAGATGGGATTGATGGTTTCTCAGATTTTTAGTCGGGAAGTTTGGCAGCGCGTCTGTCGCTCGCGTAACAAGTTTGCACGTTCTCAGAAAGCGATGGCAATGACTTCCAATGCCAGCCACAAACGGGCACTGGCGGTCTTAAATTGAGTGTTGCGATAGTCATATTTCTTTTTCTTGTCTTCGAGAACGGGAGTTCGACTTATATACGCTACAAGAAATGAAGCAGTATGTTTCCTCTCAAGAAGAACGGACGGAGTTGTTTTTCAAGTTGAGCGCCGTTCACATATATGGACCGAGTACGACCGAGAGAGACCAGACCGGTTTTTAAGCCTCTTGCGACGTCTTAGGACCGGATGCGCGCCGCAGCGGAGCTGGTCTTAAGAGATCGCAAGAGGCTTAAAAACCGGTCTGGTTTCTCTCGGTCGTATTCGGTCGCATATATGTGAACGGGCTTTTACTTTCCACGGGAGGAAAGTTGTCTCTTTGGAAGAGGGGGAAGCTGGGTCACTCTAGTGTTTTATGAAAGTTCGCACCAATTCCGCAAAAGTGGAAATCTATATTCCCTCTCCCAGAGAAAAAAACAAATTCATTCCGGTGTTTATCCGAAGTATAAAAATTCATTTCCCAAACAAAACGAAAACCCGGGTCTCGATGACTGGAATTAGAGCGCGTCTTCCCAAGATCCGTTAATCCTGAGCTATGATAATACAGAATGTTTGAGCGAAGGATATCGAAAATTCCTAAAAATAAAATGGTTGCAAAAAAAAAAAGATTTTCCGTGAAGACACTGCCAGCCACGGCGGACGTCAGGAATGCCAGAAAAACACCAATTAATTAAATAATTAACTATAAAGTTAGTGATAATAAACATATGGTTCCAAAGAAAAACTCGCTGAGCATAATCGAAAATCACTAGATCAACTCATTTTAAAAAGATATAAAGCAAAAACAACACTTAACGGCGCCAAAAAAAAATGAAAACGGTCAATTTGGTCGCGTTTTTTCTGTTTCAGTTTCCTATTGGAGCACACCTTTGCGCCACCGGTACTGCTCCCCAGTGAGCGAAACGCGCAACACGTGGTATACCAATGGCCAAGGGGTCTCCAGATGTTTATAGATAAGGTTATATAAAGCAGCAAATGTTAAATGATTAAACCTATATAAACGAAAAAATGCTCAAAGTGCAGGCGAGCTGGTGTAAGTTGAACACGATGATAAACCTGATCCAGTGTGGTGTATCATCATATTAAACCTAGATAAGTGGTTAAACGCAGAAATATAAACTACAACAAAAATTTAGAACAAAGAAAAGGCGGATGAATACATATACTCCAATTTAAATTCTGCGTGTTGCTAATTATGACGTAGTAAAACAATTGTGACTCATAAAACACACCAGGCACAGTTCAAAGCGTATAGAGCATTGGCATATTCACTCAGGGTAGAAGACTAATGAGAATGATCTATTTGATGATGACAATATTCAATAGCGTTAGGACACAAAGCACGATGGAGATACATGAGAACGCAGACATTCTAACACATATACATACCCAGACATGACACAAGTGACTACGAAGAGTAATGCTCATTGTACCATAAATAACTTATGGCGAAAGAATCCGCGTTCTGATGCAGTTGTTTCTCATTCTTTATTATATCATCCTTTGCAATTCTAAATAAATCGCTAAACTCTTTTTTTTTTGCGTTTGTTTTTGGTGTTGGTAGCCGCGGGCCGGCCAGAATGCCCCCGCAGGCCTGAACGCCTCCTCCGGCCGGGCTTTGGAGACCCTTGGCCTAGTCGATCATCAAAGGAAGAAGCGGGACCTTTTGTTGTTTAAATGCCATTTTAATTATTTGAACAACAATGCTAGCCTCAATAATGGTAGCCAGCCAATTTGCTATAGCCATAAATAAATCGAGGAGCTCAATTGTCGTAGATGAAAAAGGTCTAACGTATCTCCCTCTCTCAGCTCTCTTAAAAGTATTAGGCGAGCTTTCGGAAAACCCCTGGTATGGGCGTCCCATTTTTCGACATCGAGAAACCCGTTCGTTGCGCAAGAGATGCATTATACATACGCACCTTTCCGCTTCATTTGTTCATTCGTTCACACGCTGATACGCGATCCACGAAAACATTCAATAAATAATCAATATTTAATTAATAAACAGAAACTCGGTGTGAATGCAAAAAATATATAAAATAAAAAAGAAAAAGATCAAATAAATATATATATATACATACATACATATAAAAACGATGGCGCTCATGTACTAATTGCCATTTTCCCGAAATTACGCGCGCACGCGATCGGCCATTCGCGCCAATTTTACGTTGCCTCGGGTGTCGGGCGAAAGGGGCCGTGAGAAAACTACGACGTCATCGTGACGTCATCATGACGTAGCAACCGGGGTGAACCGTTTTGCATTGGAAATGATATCATTAGAGCGCGAGTTGGCCTCGCCTCCCTCGGGGCAGTGCAGTGAACGTGGCACGGCCTATCTATTGACCTATTTGATGCGGAACTGTTTTTGAGCGCGCGCTTCGAGTATCTGTGATTCACCGTAAGGATAAACTAGTTGAGCTTTCCTTGCCCAATTCTTTTGAGGTTTTTCGCTTGTTATAAGCTCAAACTATTCGTCCGTCTTCACAGAGGGTGTTGCTCTCTCAACTGGGTCGCTCACGATTTCACGGCGTTCGTGGAGAAGCTCCACATTAGAATCAATTAGTTTTCTGTCTGCGTTGCTCCCCCTGAAGCCATTTGCCTGAATAGCCTCAACGTTTTGCCCCTGTATGTAGCCTGAACCGCGGGTGGTCGGGCTGGTGAAGGGACGATAATGCGTAATTAACGAGTCGCATGTTTAGAATATAATGAGAACAGCTCGGCAGTTTTACTGTTGTAAAATGTTTCCTGCAACGGAAAAGAGGCAAGGAGCATTTCCGGCTAATTTTGATGCAGATCGAGCCCTTTCAATTAATTGTCTTTTTTTATATATATACTGTAAAGTATCTGAAACTGGGCTGTCTAGGTGCACGTAGAGGCTAGGTGGCGTATGCAAATTCTCAGATCTGGTATTGTGGCCAGTGATTAGCACGTAAAGTCATGTCTCGTTTGTATAGCCCCGTTAATATGAATACCTCGCTATATGGACACCATCTTCGGGGACAAACTGGGGAGATTCATGCATTTGTGTCTCGTTATTATGGGCAACTCACATTATGGACGATTTTCTGGGGGGAACGGAGGTGTCCACATTAAAGAGACATCACTGTATTTGTCCAAACATCGGTTTATTACAGACGACCTTTGTCGACTACAACAGCAACAAGGTGTTGTACACCATCTCGTTTCTCATCTACACAGTTGAAAATAGTGGTTAACGAAGCTTTGTTTTTCTGTGAATCTTTTTTCTTGAATAAGAAAGGTCATTTGTTTTAAACTACATTATAAAAAGTGACAAAACAAAATGTGACCCTTGAGGCACCGTCATATACACTCAACCAAGCACCATACCCAGGGTAATTAAAAGCAAATCACGCTGCTGCCTGCAAACTCTAAAAATGCTTCTTTTTTCCCCTCTCATCGAAGTTACACAAACGGGATCACCCTGAACGACAAAGCAGGATAATGAGAAAGTCAAGGAAGCACACGGGGCAGAAAAAAAGGACAAACAAACACAAAAGTACATACACATATATTCTTCGCTGGGAGGTCCTGCCCCCCTCAGAAAGAAAGATGGTTCGCTCTTAAGTAGGTCTTCCAGCGTGCTCCGCGGAGCCTCATCCTTTTCTTACGCTGTTTCTGATTCCCAGGCGCTTGTTGTTCGCGAGCGAGTTCGCACGAAAAAGCGCGCGCACTCGCTTATATACGAGTTATGTATACAGGCACAGACACTGCAGGTCCCGTGTGGTAGCTTGTTGCTCGGTCGGTCTGTCGCTGCGACCGGCGTCCTGACGGCATTCGTATGGGAAGGAGAGCGCTGGAGAGAAAAAAAATAAAATTCAGAAAGATACCAGCTTTCGTCCAAGTTCGTCTTTGGTTTCTTGTGTCCCTCTGTGTAACGGTCGGTGCCGCCGCTTGTCGCCCGCTTTCTTATATACCTGCTCGTCGCGACGCTTAAGGCGCACACACACGTACACACTTACAATCCGTGTGAAACCGCTTACCTGCGGCAATTTTCTGCGCTTCTCTTTGCTACGAAGCGAGCACGACTGCTGCAATTATCGCGCGTTGCTGTCGCAGCGGCTCCGTTGAGCGCTTCGGTCATCGCGAATAGGTCCGCTACTATGTTGCTTTGCTGGTGCCGACTGATGAAGGACGAGAGTGCTCACGAGGTTTTCCGTGTTTGAGTTCGAGTCGGCCCCGCGGTGGATTGGAGGTCAAAATGTTTGTCGGCGCGCTGCGCGTGCGCGATCGGCTGTGCGACTCTGCTCGACCTAACTTGGAATCGTGATGAGAGTGCAGCGCGCTTGGTGACAAGATCGCCGTGTTTTTCAGCTGCGCACTTCAGCCCTTCTTGTTGCGATAGAAAAGTGCCTGCGTGGTCTATGGATTTAAGCCCTTTACAGTTTGAGATTTTGACATGGTCGATTCTCTATGAGTTGAGAAACATCGCATCAAGCATCTTAGATGGGACGCTGTCCAGAGTGTATATATGATATTCGAAACGCGGCGGCACACGTATTACGACCCTTTTGGTGTTTACAAACGTAAACCTGATTGCGTCCCAAGCGACTTCCGGTTTTCCCCTCTCTGCAAGCCTGTGTAGCTCGCTTAAGTCACCATTGCTAGAAAGCATAAATGCTACACAGACAACACAGTTTGGGATTTAGCTACGGCCTTCGGTAGAACGATTTAAAGGCTTGAAGGAGACAAGCTGGTTGACAAGAATATTCGAAAAATTTGAACAGATCTCCCGCTTCTTGTTTGTTTATTGGTGTTCGCCTGGAGAATTAGTCGTTAAATGTTTCATCGACATTTCAAGCAGAGGTGTTAAGGTGGGCTTTGTTCATTCTTCCTTCGCTTGGACGTCAAAGCCTGGAGCACCGCCTGGTGGCGCTTGCAAAGAAAAGAGTCTATAGACGCTTTCCGGCAGCTGTGCATGGGCGCCGCCTTAACCGACCATCAGTCTTTGTTTCCTCTTATTCCGCTCGCTTCATTTCATCATTGCCACAGTAGAACAGATTATTGCCACTTCAGGTGCTGTTGTGTCCTTGTCCCCAGCGTAGGCTTCCGTGGAGGCACGTAAACGCCCGATTCATTGACTCGGCCTCTCGGTAAAACAAGAGAAGGTCGGCAATGGCGGCTCAATCTGGCGCGTGTTTAAAGCGTCTATAAAGCGCCGTTCACATACTCTCAACCGAGTAGGACGGAGAGAGAAAAAACCGGTCTTCAAGCATCTTTCGACCGCGTACGACTCGCTCCGCAGCAGCGTATATGGTCCTACGCCGTTGCAAGAGACTTAAAAGTCGGTCTTGTCTCTCTCCGTCCTACTCGGTTGCAAGTATGTGAACGGCGCATAAGGCTCTATCCTTACGTATGTACTGAGAGAGGCAAATATAGTCATATTGGCGTCGGTGAGATCGCAAATTTAGTGTTGCTATACTTTATGCCCGCGTTTAAAAGAACAAGGGACCCCACTGTTTGGGGTTCTGTTAACTTTAAGCCTAAGTGGAGTGGCTTAACTGCATGTCATCACGAAGACTGCGGCACAGTCAGGACTGCTTACGGTTGGATAATGTGACGCGCGACCTCAAGCCTGGCGCTTTTGTAAGTCGGTATACCTTCCTCAAGTAGGACGAACAAATTGGGTGAAGATCTAGCTGCAGAGTCGGGAGTCGTACTTTACTGGAGAAAATGCTATGCCTTCTCTTCGCATATCTCGGCTTTATTCTGCGTGCTCGTCCACGCTTTTGCGCTTCGAGATACTTGTCCTCTTGTCCCGTTACGCCTATGATATGCCTTCGATTAATATAAATATACCTAAATGCTGTCGCGCTTTTTTTTTTTTTCATTGAAGCTGGTTTTATTGATTTAGCTGGAAACCTCAGTAGCTCATACTGCTTTTCAAGCTCGCCATGTCGTTCTCGCGTTGCGAGTGTTGCAGACTTGACGTTTCGCGGGTTTCAAAGGAAGCAGTATTTCATGGAGTATTTACATCTGTAGTGGATAAGCAAATTTAGGTCTATCGGTTAGAGTCCTAGACATTGCGGAGGAACAGGATGGTTTCAATATATGTTGCACGCTCGTACGTTGCCCAACCTTGAGCATTTCAAGAAGCTTGAGTCAGTGATAGGCGAGATATGACCGTCGCAAACGTTCCTCTAATAAATGTCCGTTCACACACTTGCGTTTGCATACGACCAAGTTCCTGATATCTCTTGCGACGAGAGAACACACCGTCTATGAGCTGTCCCTCGATCTGAATTTCACTAGAGCGAAGGTTTTGCGGTGTTTTCGAGGTCAAAAGAACGTACTATTTATGAGAAAGGGTTGTTTATAACATTATCCAAAGTTTTCCAAGCCAAACAGAAAAGAATGATTCGCGAGAAAAAGTTGGATATATACGAAAATGCCGAGTGATCAACGACTACGCGATAGGTGGCGCCAGCGTGTCTTCTCGTTGTAAGAACTCTTAGGAGGTGTTAAAGCACACGATCGTAAGCAGTCGCAAATGTGTGAAGCAGCCGTAATGCGTTGCATTATAAATTGCTTTTCAATTCCATGCATGTCGCACGGCTTGATCTAGACCGTAAGAACCGCGGGTATCTGAATTGTGCCAGGAAGCTTCAAAGGGGACGCGTCGGCACGTTGCAGCGTCATTTGTCCGCGACTGTACAATCTCTAAAAATATACTTGTTTTTGCGTGTCGTGGTTGCGTGGTCGTAAGGAAGCGGCGTCTTTTCGCTTTCCGTCGCCGGTGTACCGCGCATCGTCTCCGTGGGCCGATGCGTACGCGGACAAGGCCCCCAAGCTAATCCCCGTTAGGTTTCATCCCGAGCTAACCACGGGGCAGGCGGAACCGAGTCGACACCCGCCGCTACACCTCTCTATAATCTCTCGGTCACGGGATTCTTTATGGCTACACTCTTTCATTCTCTCCCTTGATCCCTGCAGCTTGCGCATCCTCTCCCTTATTTCTCGTTTTATTGTTTCTCGGCCACGATTTCATTCAAGCAATTCCATGGAGCCCCTCTAGAAGCCTTCGTCTTATGTTTTTGTTTTTGTATTTTTAGTTCGTTTTTGTAGTCTGTACGGTAGTCTTTGTACTAGCTCAGCTTATGGGAGTTTAGTAACACGGATATCAGCGGTTTCATTAAAACATTACGTACACGGTCCAAGCGCGCTCAGTGATTAATTTTATACTAGGTTTAACGAATGATATTCCCGAATTAACTGGGGTATCAAGAACTCTTCTCATGATCGATGGTTTATGCATGAGGTTTTTGAAGAAAACAGATAGACAGTGCGCGTGTGTGTGCGTGGGGAGGGGGGACATTAATTTAATAACAGTTATGCTGGACGCTTGGTTCTTCAGCATGGCGTGGTTCCGTATAGGAAGCGCTTCACCGAGCATTACCGCGTTCCATCGCGATGCCATCGGAACAACGGACGGCATCGAGCTGTTTATCGAACATAAAGGCGGTTTTTGAAAACCTTGACTATCACGCGACAAATGAAATGTGCAATGTACCAGTTAAACCCGACGTGGTAGGTGCACAGTAAGCTTCCGCCATATTGCGGACACCTCGGCCGGTTTTTGAAACCGCCAACAGGGTACGAATACGTGGCGCTTCTGCCTCGGAGCACCCCGAGGTGGCTTGGAGGCAATGATATTTTTGTGCGAGCAGTGTATGTCTTGATGCGAATTGAAATCTAAATTTCATCGATAAAAATGGAAGTAAGCGGATAACGTCTAGATGCATGACATTGCTGTTTAGTGATCGATCGCAGCCAGATTTCATTCAACCCGCTAATCTTTTCCTCAGCCAATCGAGCTTGTTTTCTTTTTAACCGACGACCAGGACGAGGCATCGAGGCACATTCAGGTCGTCACTTCGCAAGCACGAACGATTAAACGCCATGCCACGGAAATATCCCGCCGCCGCTACATCCATCGATTTCTCTACAGCTTTGCTGGGAAGACGCGGTTAGGAGTAAGGCAACTTTAGGCATGGTTTTGGCTGGGTGAGCGCTAAAGAAAAAAATGTCCAAAGCTCACCGCTCGCGCTTGAACATTTTTTTTTGCGCAAATTTTATGATTTGATTTGTGCCAAAAGCGTAAAAATGTGTCGGTATTTTTTTAAACTATAATCGCGGAGAGAAAGAATGAGGGGACAAACAACAAAGACATCGCAGACTTGTCAAAGTGAGTACCAAAAAAATAAAAAAACATACCGCACTGTGAGATTAGATACGCCTTTATGGCATGCACAAACGACGCCTTCGCTGCAGATGTTTGGGAGTCAAGGTATGTGGTTGAAGACATTGTGCACAAAATTAACACTTTAACATTACCGACTAAGTCGGCTCCGCCGTGAAATTCAATGTCGGTCATTGAAATTCAAGATTAACTACCCGTGACTAGCTCCGCTTGGTATACGTAATGCGTAATATACCTGGCTGTTTTCTCTAGCCTCCCAAGTCTGTGGGTGGGCTATTACAGACTAACAACATAAACCATGAATCGCATACGTACTCGAGAAATTAAAAAAAGAAAAAAGCTTGAAGAAAGAGGCGAGCCACCAGATCGATCTTTGAAGCAGAAAACCTTGACTACACGAACGAGCCTTTACAGAGAAAATTGGGCCGGTGCATGCGCTTCAGAGTATACTGGGCGAATTCAACGTGCGTTCGGCCCTTTTAAAACTAACCAGGAGATCAATCGGCGAGGGACCTTGATTCGAAGCCCTCTACAAAAGAGGCGCAGAGAGAGAGTCTTGGAAGGCGCTTGTCAGACTCAAGGCCCTCCCCGTGTATTTATCTCGCGCGGCTTATTCGAAGGCGCGACGACCGCGGAGGCAACAGCTTTGGGATAATAACCAGTAGTGTGTGTGTGCCGCCGCACCGGCGAACAACTAGGTAATCGCGTGCTCTGTCTTCTACCAAGGCGACGCAGAAAGAAGAAGCCGCCGCTGCCCTCGTGGGGGAGACGTGGGAACATACCCGAGAACACGCAGGGTCGAGTGTTTCATAAAAATGAGTATTTCCCGTTCTAATAAAAAAAAAACTGAAAATTTGAGCTTTTCTAGTTTTCGTATGCCACCTAAAAAAATGCGGCGCGTAGTATTTTCCAGTCACGTACTTAGGAGAGCCAGTCGCTGCAATCCACGGAAGGCGCTCGGTGAATATGAGCAGACTGAAAATTGGGAAGAAAAAAAAATCTCGATTGTTTTAAAATCAATTAAATCATATTTATTTTTATTTAAATCAGATAGATTTGATTTAAATCAGATGTATTTTATTTAATTCCGATTTATTCGATTCAAATCAGATTCCCTCGATTAAAGTAACTGCAGCTAGAAAATAGTAACTCTTTATTAGTTATATTCCTAACGAAAGCCTTGGTAAAGTATACTAGATAATAGAAAGAATAAAACAGAGAGGACGAATGTACTCGTCTGCGTTTCGTCCTCCTGTGTTTTACTCTTTCCGTTATCTAGTCTTTATTTGTACATGCATTTCTAAACATGGTAGATTGAATGGTCAATCCATTCGATTGCTTATAACACTTTGCGGAAGAAAGAATTATTGTAGAGTTAAAGTACAGTTTAATGAACTATTTCTTATCTATGTAACCTAACCTAACCTAACCTAACCTAACCTAACCTAACCTAACCTAACTACTAACTAAAACAAAAACAGCATTTTTTGCGTTTTTGATTTGCTTTCAATATGCATTATACTTTTTCTAGTTTTTGCTTCTTCCTTTTACGTTCAGATTGGCTCGCACTAGGACGTCACGTAACCGACGAACCAAGTGGAAGGTAGAAAGAAAACTCGATGATCCGATTTCCTGAGAAGAGCAGTGCGTTTTGCCCGTGTTCAGCCTGATGAAAATATTTCTTGCTTGATGATTTTTTTATTTCAGTCCAAAACAAATGCACATAGAAGATATCAAATGATAGACAACCAATGGTAAATAAATACCTTTTTTATGAATTATTCTTGCGGGAAAGGTTTGATTTAATCACTGGTCTGATTTAAATAACGATTTAAATGCTCCTGCTTTTTATTCTCCACTTTGGCTGAAGTAAGTCTAATTTAAATTAAAAAAGATATTCTTGGCTGTGACATTGGGCATGGCGTTAGGCACGTGAAACGCGATGCTCAGTGTGACAGTGCATATCTTTTTTTTAAGGCCTAAACATAATTTTTGGTTTGTCAAACGAAGACGAAATTTATTGTTTTAATATTTTTGTCAAAAACGTGAACTCCCGCTCATACAATGCCCGAAAGGGCGCTTTGAGGTATATTAAATAAAAAAATAAAAAGTCACTCGCCGGGCTTTCACCGTTAGACCAAGCGTGTTGTCCTGTGTCCATCCACAGTATACAGCCACAGCGACACCTTGCGACACGTCACGGCGAAATCGTTGGGCATCGGTGTTGCCTTCACGCACCATGGGATGCATGATGAACAAAATCGTACGGAACAAAATAGAAATATTTTGTTCTATTTTGTTCCAAACGCTTTTGTTACTTTTTTTTTCTTTTCCATAGCGCACGTAAGCGCGCCTCGAGGCACTATATACCTCTTGGCATTGACAGTGAGTGCGCTACAACGGCATTTTGTTACCGGATATATATATATATATATGTATATATATATATATATATATATATATATATATATATATATATATATATATATATATATATATATATATATATATATATATATAGAGAGAGAGAGAGAGAGAGAGAGAGAGAGAGTACGTGCAGTGGGCATCGGATACTATAAAAAACCTTTATACAACACGTGTTGTTAACGTTCTGGCGTAGCTCAGGGATTAGAGCTCCCTCGGATGATCTTTTCCCAACTCTTTCTGTATCGTTCACTGTTCAATAATGGTCCAGTTCAAAATGTGCTTTCTAGGGTTAAAAAAATGTGCAATCCATGAGCTGCAATTTTTTTTATCTGCATTTTGCAACATTACACATTAAGGCGTACGGCTCCAGAGGAAGGGAATATTCGTTCTATGGACTGCAAACTGTTTGCCTTGTAAACAGCCAGAGACAATTCAGCATATTTTCAATATTTGCCGGGATGCCTTTCTTTTTTCTCTTTTTTTTTAATATCCTAAAACAAAATCTAAAGAAGAAAAAAGGACTTGCCAATTCCACCACACTCAATCCGGTTCCTATCTATGAAAAAGCATAAACGGGTACCATAAAACTTTTTCATGCTTCCCCTTACAAACAAACTGTGGTGCTTTTTTGTTGAAAGGTTTTTAAAAAAGTCATCAGACGATACGAAATTTCAATAGATTTTCATCTGATTTTCTTTTGAATATTGGCCCACTGGTCTCATAGAGAGTCAACAAACTTTTTGTCGCCTCCAAAATGATTTTTCTGTAGCTTTTGATCTGAATAGTTACATCCGTTTAAAAAGAAAAGAATTCTTTACACCTTAGCTATGTAATCAACAATGTTTTGGAGGCTTACTACGACTTTTCATTCTGCTCAAGATTAGCTGCCGCAAAAATAAAGTAAAAAAAAAACAAAAAAACCTCGAACTTTTTGTTTTGTTTTTGTTAGGAATTGATGCTCATTAGATATTTGGACGAACTACACACATAAGAAACAAACAAAACACCATGAAGCACTCAACACCTGCATCACAGTCCCGTTGACTACTCCAGAGCCTTATATGGACTACATTCTAAAGCCAATCATTTGGCCGCTGGCCGCATCAGCATTTATTAAGGTTTCAAGTACCCGATCCCTTCTCGGGAGTCTGTCAAAGGGACAAGAGTGGTTTGAAGCTCATGGACTTTGCCCCTTACTAAAAAGCATTGGTAGAACTAATAACAATTCGGCGCGGTAGCTAAAACGAAACATACACGAAAACGGCTCCTAGAAGAAACGCTCTCGTTTCTCTGCATCTCAGGACGAGGAGAGTCAAGGCAGTTGCTCCACTTTGAAATCGTTATTTTGCTTTTCTTTACTAGTTTACTTGTCTAATAGGGTCAATAAAGTAACTATGGTGACTGACAGAGTGAGAACGGCAGGGCATGTCTTTCGAACGCCTGGTTTGCAAAACGCACTGTATGTTTTCCGTCGTGCTTTGACTGCGCGCGCGCTCGAGCCGCGCGAGACGCTGAAGCAGTTGTCAAGGTAGAAGGCTCGCGCTGGAGGCGAGACAACCGAAGCTCCTTCCTACGGTTCTCACCTTGTCAGAGACTGCTGAGAAACTGAGTGACTTAAGACGTCTAGTCAAGATGTACTATGTTCAATGAAATGTCAACAGGAAGTCTGTAACTTTTCTATTGATAGTGGCTACAGAGAGTGTAGCGGGTGTTTGAGATATACTGCACGTGTAATGTCAACACACTTTTGAAAAAATATATCTGTGGCGTATAGTGGTAATGTGTCTGCTTCGCACGCAGCGGACACGGGTTCAATTCCCTCGGGCGGCGGGTGATATTTTCCAAGGATTTTGCAACATCCACGACGGACGCCCTACGTGGCCAACTACAACATCGACAATAACTACTACTGCCCGATCAACAACTACTACCATAGGCGTAGACTTCGGGGGGCATCGGGGCTCGTGCTTTCCTGGTGAGATCAGGAAGGGGGGGAGGGGGGAGCTCCCCCCCTTCCCCGGGCCCGGGCCATGATCCTTACCGAGAAGCTGTTTACGTGCCATGTAACGAGCTTCTAGTAGTGGCATGTAAACAAAATAACGCCCACGTTGCCTTTATTCACAAAATACATGGGAAATGGAATCCCAGCGTGCTTTCGTTTGCTTCAATCTCCAGTTCTGGGGAAAAAGCAACGCGCAGCACCCACCGCCCTCCCCCCCTCCCCGGGAAAATGGAAAGTCTACGCCGCTGACTACTACAACTACAACATAAACAACGGTCGTCACTTCCAGTGGTGGGAAGAGCCTGCAACAGCTATCGCTGCAAAAGCACCCGAAATCAGGGCGCTCTATTAAAGATACCTTTGTCCCTCTCTCTATCTGTGACGATTCACGGAACCTCTCTTCGTTTGTTACACGTTATTACTCCTCGTGTGGTTTTTACAGCGCAGATTATTGCCTCATTTCACAAGTTTTCTTCCGAACTATAAAAAACGTGTAAACAACAAAATTTCTTATATTTATCTTTAGCGTTTAAGGCACTTTTTAAAGTCCCATGTTCCGGCCCGTGCTTCATTAAATTATGTACATTGTTTTAACAAGTGACGAGCTTGGCCTGATGGCGCCAGAGTTGTGGAGCGTTGTCTTTTGCGCCGAGAGACACTGTTTTGCTCCCCGCTCGGAACGAACATCGCCGGACGAAATTCGTCGCTTGTTCGTCGCAAAATCGCTTAAAAAAGTTTGCTGTATCGCAAATGCCCCGTACTGTCTCACGATGCTGGAATAAAGTCCGAATATACCTATTCTGGTGTTTCGGCTAGAATCTTTCAGTTGACATCCTCTGAGCTTATCCGCGCGCTTTTTCTCATTTTGACTAGAGCACGAAAACACATCAACCTTACCCGCTGATGACTTCTTATCGTGTGATCCGGCTACTATTTTATAAAATAACAGCCAATATTGGTGTGTTCTGACTCGTGGGATTATAGTTTATCATTTGTTGAATGACGGAGCACTGCCCAGGACGTCGTGAGGCCAGCTATGCTGGATATCTTCTCCAGTGATCTCCCAGAAATTACTTATTATTCTTTTTTTTTTAGTTGAATATTTTATATAGGGTGCCTATATGAGATCCTACAACTTAGGGCACGTTGTAACCTTTTAAGATGGCATTCTTACTCGTTACAATCTCTGTGTTGAGCAATCCCCCAAAACGTCCGGTATTCTTACCCCGTTAAGTGACTGATAATGGTCGATGGAACACAGGTCATCGCTTCTTATAAGTTACAACTCAAAGGGGCAACGCGAAAGAGCAAGTGTTTGTGTGCACAGAATAATAACTGCGGTGATAACTTATTTTTAACCTGATGTCTTTGGTGATAGGATGTAGTTTTGTTTGTATTCTGTGGCGTAGCCAGAAGCTGTAAACGTTAGTAAATGCAGTGTGACCAGTAAGCGCGACTATAATATTTCAGCCCTGTAAACCCTCAGTTCAGACACCAAGTATATCGTCAATTAACAGAGATGGGAGTGGTGGTTCAAACAACTAAAGATGAAAAACAAATAAGGTTAAAAGGGATTGGGGAAATTGAAGGCACGTACCGATGAGTGTCGCCGTACCGTTCAATGTCAGGCTTCCACTATAGTGTCTCCGCCAGACAGACACTAATGAACGTTCCTTTCCCTGCGTCGCACGCAAGTTGTGAAAAAACATAACAGTGACAACTTTCATCTTCACGGGTTCTAGGTTCCTCCGCTGTATAAAGCAAGTCCCGCTTACGAATTCCTCCAGCAGTGTTTCTCGCGGTTCGATTATCTCTCGTCTCGCGCGTCTCTTGAAAAGATACGGCTTCCGAAATCGCTTCCGAAATCGTTTTTCAGCCTCCATCAAACTTGCCCCCCCCCCCCCCCCCTCAAAAAAAAAATATTATAAACAATAGAAAACACAATAAAAGGCTCCACAAAGAAAAGCCAAGCGACGTTTGTACGAGTGCCTTTCCTTCTCAGCCAGCGGTCGCGGACACCTCTAAGAAAGCGTCGAGAGAACCTTATATCCTTTTGAGAACTAGGAAATGAGCTATAGGACGACCTTGCTGCTCCCACGGCCGAAGCAGCAGCAGCGGCAGCATCGACCGCGGCGGCGACGGCCATCCAATCGCGGACGACACGCAAATCAAACAAAACGAGCCGGCCGCCAGAGAACAGAAAACAAAACCCTTCAAGCTCGCAGCAGCAGCTCGCGCCATTCAAAGAGGGAACGAACCGACCAAGTAGCCCGCGCTCTTCACACGATGGACTTTTTCCTTGACGCTCGTTTCGTTTCTTCCGATATTCGTTGGGCTCCAGGCAGACAGGCGACTTTTAATCCCGGCGCGAAGGGGACCGCTCGTTTCACGCTCCGACGGTTATCCATCAACCGCGCTACACATTAAAATGAAAGCCGCGAGAGCATCTGGCTCGCACTTGGCGGCGACTCGACGTTCACTCTGCCGCGCTCGCATCGCCGCCGCCGCCGCTCGCGCAGTCGGTCGTCCCTCCGGTTTGACGGTTCAATTCGAAGGACCTGCCTTCCTTCCGCCACGCTGCGACGTTTCGAACCGACTCCGTCTCTGTCCAAAACGACGCTTCGCGGCTTTGCCTCTCTGCTTGTGTTTGCGTTTGTTCGCTTCGATGGCGCGGAACTTGGTGCCGCCTCTTCTAGATTAACGCCGTAAGATCGAAGCGCGTAAGCGCGTAGCAGCGCGGCGGGAGGTTTGTCCGTGCACTCTTTCTGTGCAACAGCTTTGATAACGATGTCCCCACGCGAGGTTAAGGCAATAAGGGACTTTGATTCCTGCTGCGCATGCGTCGTCGGGAACCGTCTGCTTGACTATGTCTGTCAGAGATCTGACCCGTATGTTTTTTTACATCTTTTTTTTTTTTCAGACGACGAGTGTCATTCCGTTGTTTTGTACCCTTAACGTTCCCAGGATCTTCCTTTCTTCGACAACTTTCGTTTGTTTGCGTGAGGGATGGTCTTCGAAGCGGCGACTAACTGGCTGACTGGCTGGCTTTTGTCGACTTCTGTCGGCTCGTCCACTCTTGCGTCTTGCACGGGTCGGCTTGCTGTCTGGCCGTAGCCCGTAGATCGAACGATCGAGCGATGACCCGTAAAAAAAACGCCGACTTACATCCAATAAAAAAAATAGAAAAAGAATCTAAGAATATGAACGACAAAATCTGGGCGTAGCTGGCTCAAAAATGGATTTGGTTTCTTGCGTTTGCCTCTTTTGTCTCGCGCTGCGCGCCCGCGCCTTCTTTCGAGCTTGCGAGGGAGAGGTTTTTCTGATTTTCGATGTTGATTTTCCTTGCATTTTACTCTACTGGCTTTTTCTTTCTTTTTTTCTTTATTGCGTTTGGTCTTGGAGGTATTTCCGCGCGGGCGCGCGTCTTTCATTTTCCAATGTATTTATCTCCGCGAGTTTCTTGCGAGTTGCGAGTCAAACCTGTCTCGGACTTTCGGCGGCGACCCCCCCCCCCCCCCTCCTCCTACTGTAGCTCTTTTCATTGTTCTCGAGTTTTTGATTTTCGCGTTTTTTCTGCTCCGGCAGTCGTAGCACGTGTCCATACCCTGTGTGCCTTTTGCTTTCCAAATCACAATCGGCGGCCACTCGGTTAAACAGCGGGAGATTGGAACATTCGGGTACTCTTACCAAGTTCTTTCTTGCTGGTTTTGTTGTTCGCCTCCCTCGGATTTTTGCGTTAGGGTTTAGGTTTTGACGCCGACGTAAGAATGCTTTTGTGTCGAGTGCGGGTTGGGCGTTCCGCCCGGAATGCCGAGTGTGTGCGGAGCAGACTGAGCGGCAGCAAGCTCCTTGCCCCCCCTGTCACTTTTGGGGAGCTTGCATATCTAGGCGAGGTCTTATTTTAGCCTCGCGCGTCATTGCCCGCGAGAACCTGCGAAAACGCGTCGAGGCACCTGCCTCGATGAGATGCGCCCTTACACAACTTTTTTAATTTTTTTTTTTAGCTATAGATTATTGCGAAACTCGCCTTTTGCGCGCTGTTACCTCTGCTATAAGAACGCTTGTGGTGTGTTCTTTACCTCCGTGTATGTCCGTGACTTTTCCGCTGTGCGCCTTTAAATGCGAATACCCACATTACTCTTGTTTGAAGTCAGAATACCAAATCTAGCTTCTAAAGCGTTAAAAAATTACTAAATTATTTTTTTCACACACACAAAAAAACGTTGGGGCGTGTGTATGTTTATGCAGCCTAGAACTCAGTCTGCCTCAACGGGCGATCTATCTCCCTGCTGTAGATGAGAAATTAGCCAGTGCGGTACAACCGCAAGCCTGGGGTCTTTAACGTGCACCACGCAGTAGTGGTACACGACCGCACGCCGGTACGATGCTCAACCAGGTGGAAACGGGCAAGGGTGGGAATTGAACCCAGGATCCCTGGGTTCTGCAGCACGAGCTCTCGCTCCACGTGCTCCGAGCTGGTGTGCGCTAGCTCACTCGGCCACAGATTTTTGTTTTCTTTATTGTCGGCCACAGATCCCCCGTTGTAACAGCTCTGTTAGCAGATTCTCTTGTTTGTTGCTGACAAGTGGAAGCTCTTATGCCGACTGTATCGTCGTTAGCGTGTGCGATCCGTATCGTTAACCTTTCCACAAGTCGCCACCTCGAGCGTTTGTTTCTCATCAAAAGTGACTGGAAAAGACGGCAAATGGAGGCGAAAAACACTTCCATCCTTGTCGACAGATGGCGCTGAACATTAGCGGAAGATTCATTGAGGTCAATCACCCGTTCCCACATTCGGGCTAGCGGCCACCGGCGGGTACACGTTTATTAAAGGTGCCTCCACAATCCAATCAAAGTTCCCCTTGATGTGCAAGCGCGCGCAGTATGCAGGCATTGAAGGTAACTTTACTATACTCTGTTTCACCTTATGATGTACCGCAGGAAAGGCTACAAGCGCGAGCTCCTTGCTCTGGAGCACATCTCGGCGGCACAAGCTCTCGTGACTTAAGAGCGGCTGCCAACGCTATGGGCTCGCGCTTCTAGCCTTCGCTGCGGTACAACATAAGGTGAAACGTACGGCAGCTTCCAGTCTGGATGTTGGTGTGTTTAGCACATGCCTTCTTCGCTTGCTGCAGTGCCAATGAAGCTCAAGCAGTCGGGCTGCCTTCTTTTGTAGACAGATGAGTGGTCAAAACGCAAAATTACGTTTCAAGTGCCTAGCATTCGTAGGGCTAGCTCTCAGCGCGCTCGTGTACGAGCCTTGGACATAGCCTCGAAAGAGAGCAGCGTGAAGTCGCCTATTGCACGCTCCACATGTGATCGGCGACCACTCTGAGAACGGAACTTTTCTCATTGGAAGCTCGGCGGCAAAGCCTTACAGGTACTGTGAGGGCTGTAGCTTGCGAGTTTTGTGCACCACCAAAGCGGTGCAGAAGCGACAACGGCTGGCGCAGCAAGGTGAAGAGCGAGGACCTCGTGACGCGGCTGCAAAACGAAAGCGCCGGGCCTAGCATGATAGGAAGCCAGTTGCCATTGCACAGCGGCCGGCCGGCAGTTCAGGAGCCGGTTCACGGACAATCCGTTCGGAACGCTATGTATTTTGTGCGACAGACTGCGGTTTCGGGCGGACTAAGGGGTTCTAAATGCTACGCATTCAGAACGCCTTTAAAAAATACACAGACACAGCCCCCCCCCCCCCCACACACACACACACACACTTTTTTCGTTATAATTTGAATTTGGCAGTGGAATTTCTAGGTATAGACGAATGCCAAGCGACCCATCGGCGCGTTGTAAGAGAGGCGGAGAGAACCGTTTCCAAACTTCATTCAACGTTTCTTCCTCACGGCAGCGGTTGCGAGCGCGATTTTTTTTTTTCGGCGACGACCCACGTGGGCGTGCTGCGCGACGTGCGTGGGCAAAGCGTTCCGACTGCCGCCGCAGCTTGACACGCGGCAGAAGGGCCAGGGGCGATTGGCGGGAGAGGAGGCCACTTCCTAATTCCGAGTGACAAAGCCAGATGGATGTCCAGACTCGGACCGGGCAGACGACGCTTGCGACGGCCGCTTCGAGCAAGACGGATCTCGGGGCGGAACCCCGGCTTGTGGGCTTCGGGGCCGCCGGCTCTTGTCCCCGATGCTCTTCTTGTCTCTGCGGCCGTTTTCGGTGGAAAAAAGAACACGAATTGAAGGATTTGTGGGGGACAGATAGAAAGCTTGCGTACAATCTCCGCTTCCCGTCAATGCGATACGGACGAGCATTAGGCTTGTGTGTGGTCGTGTGTTCATTGCAGACTTGTACGCAAAGCGTTACTGTACCTCGTTACTTTTTTTGTGTGACAAAGAGAAGGAGTAACGTATTTTTGTTATTTGTTGATGATGTAACGAGTAACGGTACTTCGCTACTTACAGGGGGGGGGGGGGGGTAAAACACAAGTATCCAACCACGTCCTCACCCGAGCTCGCGCATGTAGTTTGCGCGAAAATAAACTGCTAGATAAACCATTAAAAAGAACTTGCACAAAGTATGTCAATAGAGGCAACATTTGTCTATAAATTAACACGTTAGAAAGCGAGAAATCATTCTTCACGACAAATATTGTAAGCTGATACTCTTCATAAACACGACACATTCAGATTAACGAGAAAATGACGTGTTTCTTCTTAGTTGACGTAACGCGTTCCTTTTGAATCCAAGTAACGAGTGAGTAACAAGCGCGGTGGTAACAAGTAAAGGTATTTATAGTCGGTGACAGGTCAAGAACGAAGTGGAATCTCCTCCCACCCCTTTCCACTTCAGCGGAGCGAACGGTGGAGAGGAGGTCGCCTCCTCTCCTGCGTCCGCTCTACTAAAGTGGAAAGGGGTGGGTGGAGCTTCCACTTCGTTCTTGACCTGTCAGCGACTATAGTTAGTTTATTTCGGTAACGTGTACATATCGCGTGTACGAATCTGCTACTGCGCGCTAGGCGCGTTGAAGGTCTCAGGTTCACAGTTGTATACTGCACCATGTAGATTGTTCCTCGACAGCTTTCTTCAGCCAGCATCGGGTATATCAGGGGTACACCGGCCTTCCGCTGCATACTTTATATTCGCGGCTTTCAATATTCTTTGCCCACTTAATTTTTTTTTTTTTATGAGGGTTTGTTGCTCGAGCGGGACGAGGAAGGTGTTACTCGAGTTCTCATTTAGTCGGCACTCGTATGAAAATGTCCATTTACGCTTTGACCGAAAGAAGATAAATATATTTTAGCACGAGCAGGGTGGCCAGAGGTCCGGAGTGGGGAGCGTGCAAGAGACTGAACACGGCGGTTGAAGTGTCGAACATTTCCGCGCCGTGGGTTCGCAATTTTGGGCAAAAACATTTTCTGCGTCTCCTTCATTCGCCACATGCGCTCCGTAGATCACAAGGATCGATCTCATCGGGCGCTCCTTGGTGAGGTACAAATGCAGTCATTTTTACGTGCAGTGAAATTATTTGAATTTCATTTACCACCAGAACGTAGTTGGAGGGAACCTGGAGAATTGCAGCAATTGTGCGGCCTCACCGAGTTCGTTCTCCCAGCAATGTCAGCAGTGTAGTGGCAAAAACGAAACACAGAGAGGAGAATAAGACCACTAAACAGGTAGAATAAAAAACAAAACAGCAACAGCCCTCGACCCACAATACAAATAGAAGAAAAAAAATACTGAGTGTCAAAAATGGGAGGGGCTGTGTATAACCTAAACTAACCTCTCTTAATCTAACACAAAGCGGCACATATTTTAAATCCAATTTATAACTGTCCCGAGATATTCACAAACCCATACAAGCGCTACGAATGATGCACATAACGAATTATCCAAATGCGAGATAAATGATTGGGAAACTAAAGTAGCCATGCGTCCGAAAGTACCGTAAATAAAAATGTCTATGTCTCGGAAAAAGAGGCAATACTCCGGCTAACGTGTACCTTTAACTCTTGTGGCATATTGTAGAAGCACGCGAAATCTTTCAGAGGAAACGACAGGTTTCATCTACGAGAATACTAAAGAAGAAAAGTGATGCAAACTCCACGCGTTCCCGCAGGTGGTGTTCCTCGAAACCGCCTAATAATATGTATAAATTTTGCTTCTTCCACTGAAGTACAGTCTAAGCATGCGTGTCAGGTCATATAGCTAATTGCGAGTGCGTATAGTCGTACCTCGTAGTTTCTGGAACCGTGCTATAGAGGCGCCGAATATTCCCGACCTCTTCGGCACTGGCTAAGCAATAAAAGCACTGTATTTCTTTTTCTCCCCCTTCGCTGTGAGTTACACGAGGCTCTTTTCCAGGAATGCCAAACCGTGTTTCTTTTTCCAGAGAAATGCCTCATAAACGTATCCCAGCTCGACGCACATCAGATCCGCCGGGTCGCGTTCCGCGCGTAATTTTCTGCGACAGATTGCTAAGCATTTAGTTTTTGGTGACCTATTTTTTTTTTTTTCAGTCCCTATTTGACACGTATATGATGTAGCTCAACGTCTCGTGAACTGACTTCGCAAGCACGAAAAGTACAGCGGAAGTTCTCTGAATACTTTTTGACAATTTATCGCTGAACTTTGCCAAAGAGAGGCTTGCATTTAGAACTGCAAAAAACTCGCAAACTGTTGTGTTGTTTTACGACCCCGCATGGCAGTCTCGCATGTCGTGTCGCCGAAACAGAAATATACGCACGATGCGAGTATTTTAAGTGTCTTTTTCTGGAACATCTGTTCGATAAATATTACTATGTATAGTTCAAATGTCGTCTAACCATAGCACAGCTGTACACGAATGGAGAGTTGTTTACTGTGATCGTCAGATTGCTAGGCGAGGAATATTTTTGAAGACACACACGATGATTGTTCGGGTAAAACTTCCTAATATGTCACTCCGTCGCGAAAACACACCAAAAATATGTACTGCGCAAGTACAAGTGCAGTCGTCACTCCTACGTCAGTCTAATACGTATTACGGTACATACTTTAAGACAACGTCATATGAACATTCACCTTGCTTCTTACGTCAAGCAGTGGAGGTGCGCAGTGATAAGAAAATTCACACGAATGCGGAATCGATAATATTGCAATAAATACTATTCATAAACGCACTCCCCGCGATGCAAAAAATATTTTCCGTCATTGTTACTTTAGATTGCGCCATCCACTACATAATCTGTAGTAATACGAGCTTGAAAAAAAAAAAAAGAAACACCGTATGCTTCTTTTATGTGGCATCACTCCAGCCACCATGGGTTGCAATTAATCCCATCCTACTGTTTTCTAGAACTACGAGCCCGACACCACATACTACAAAGGTAATGTCAAGTGGGCAGAAAACTACAATTTCCATTCACAGCGACAGTGGTTAAGTCAGCGCGAGCAATCTTGAAACTACAGAGTCTTTCCCCCGCTCTCCCTGAAAACACACTCCACCCCCCACCCCTCCCAAACAAAAAAAAAAAAAACCTATTTTTATTGTTTTGACGACCTGACAATTTCTTCAAATCTTGAGTCACGAGTCGATTTCCTTACTAAAAAAAAAACAGGAAAGAAATACAGCATAATAAAGAGCGCGGTGGACGATCTGGAAAATGGGATTTGGTGGTCGTCGACGCGTGTATGCCTGCGAAGTTGTTCACCTTTCAGGGAAGTTTTAACGGGGCGTGTCTTTTGTGCGCGCGTATGTGTGCGTGTCTGTCTGTGCGTCAAAGAGCTCTTGAGCGACCGCGAGGGGGGTCCAGTTCAGTTGGCGTGTGACGAAGATGGCCGCAGACGTTCTCTGCGGCAACAGACGGAGCAAAGAGCGACGCACCTTCGACGAGGCTCGAACTTTTGCTCGGATACTTTCCGACGAATTCCGCCTCGCTTGTGAGCGCCGCACCTGCTGTAAGCGGTGTGTGTGTGTGTGTGTGTGTGTGTGTGTGTGTGTGTGTGTGTGTGTGTGTGTGTGTGTGTGTGTGTGTGTGTGTGTGTGTGTGTGTGTGTGTGCGTGCGTGTGCGTGCGTGCGTGCGTGCGTGTGTGTGTGCGTGCGTGGGTGTGTGTGTGTGTGCGTGTGCGTGTGTGCGTGCGCGCGCGACATCATGTGTGTGCGTGTGTGTGCGTGCGTGTGCGCGTGCATGCGTGCGTGTGTTTCTGTGTGTGCACTCGCGTGTGTGCGCGTATGTATGTGCGTGCCTGTGTGTGCGTGTGTGTGTGTATGAGTACGTGTGCTCGCGTGCGTGCGTGCGTGTGCATGTTGGCTCGCTATTAGTGAGTTTTAGTATTGCGTAAACGAGCAAACGCAAGCACTGCACATTTGCGTTAGCGTCGCGTGTTCCACACTAAACCTGGCGGAGCCCCAAAACTGCGCCTTAATTGGATTGGCGAATGGCGAAGACGTGCATGAGCAGCGTGGAGAACGCAGTGCTAACGCAGACGCAGAGCGCTTGCGTTTGCTCCGTATATACGCACTACTATAGCTCTATTGATTCGCCGGAACATCGTTTTTGCCCATACAGCCTTTCACTTTCTGTACGGCGTGCGACAGAGTAAGGGAGAACAAGAGATTTTTTATGTATAATTTGCACACCAAGAAATTGATAGCTCTCATCAAAACTATAGTCTATTGCTGCAACCTAGAGCCTCCAAGAGAGGCGATGTCGTATTCGCGTTAACGATGTCGCACTGTGTGCGTTATAGAGCCTAAACTGGCTCCAGCGCAATCTTTAGACCTATAATAGACCATTTGCTGTCTTACCCAAGCATCAAGGAGAATGCAGGGATTGGTGTTCCACGCGCCGCACGTGCTGGCCTCAGCAGTAGTAAATTTTCTAAAGCAAATACCTAAAACAAATGGCATCTTGCACGCGCGTTCGTCAATGCTTTCTTTTGGTTATTTACTTCGAATCTTTTATACAGGAAAGGCGTGCGCGTGTGGCGCGTGGAACACCAATCCCTGCATTCTCCTTGATGCTTGGGTAAGACAGCAAATGGTCTATTAGGCGAGGTAAAGAATCGCCATCCACGCTTTCAAATATTACATAAAAAAACTAGGAAAAAAAAGACAGATTTGCACTAAATGTATTTAAAAGTGCGATTCTTCTTTTATGCATTCTGCTGCCAGTCGTGATTTCATTAAAGGGAAGATCGATATCAGAATGCGATAATACGCAACAAAAAGGGAAAAGCACACCAGTGCTCTGCTTTAATGTCTGGCGTTTTGTACGATTTTGTTTTAATAAATCGACAGTCATTGACATACTTCGGGATTGAGAGGGTCCGGTTACTCTGCTCACCCTCTCATTGTGGTTATAGGAGTCAGAAACAGACCAGCAGCAAATCAGGAAAAAAAATCCGGAACGACCAGGAACAAATGAGGAACAAATCAAGAACAACCAGGAACATACCAGAAAAAAAAAGGAAACATTTAGAAACACTTGTCGAAATTCTAATTGTAAATAGTCCTATAGCGCCCTCCCTCTTAAACTGTTGATGAATGTACCAATCTTCTTTCACGTTGCAAAATTTACCAGATCGTCATCGATAAATTCACTATAGGCCAATGTCACCCCAGCGGCGTTGGCGCTACATTGGACAATTCATTGTGAAAACCGTGCGAACGCAAGTCAAGGCTAAGGGAAACGAAAATGCTGCCGCCAGTAAATCATATCAAATGACTGCGCGAAACATTACGACACCCACCGCCAGTGCAACGCGTCCATCCACTCTGCCGCTGCAGGCAAAAGACTTCATTTTTTTTTCTTCTTTTTTTGCTACATCGTGGTTTTGGGCGAAATGCTTAAACGCGACCCCCGACAACACAAAAACGGCGAATACAAAAAAAAAAAATTCCGCTTATTACTCGGGGAAAAATGAAAAACAAGGTGTGGGTAAAAAATCAAACGGGGCGAGGAATGCGAAGAAAAAAAGGAAAGACTCAGAATTGCGCAAAACTTGGTTAGCTCGCCTTTCTACAAAGAGATTTTGTTTTTGTTGCTTTTTTGTGTGCTTTTAATTAGACGCGGCGCGCTTAAATTGGCTCTTCTCATTAACTTTGAAGGCTGCAGGAAATGTGCGCATCGGCCTCACGCTATAGTCCTGCCCCGCCCCCGCCCCGACGGACAACCGCAATACTACTCGCTTCAAAAAATAAATAAATAAATAAACGAGGAAGGGGCGGTGACGAACACCGCCCGAGGAACTGGCTAGAAAATCGTGTTGGATGAAATAAAGGCTAGGAGCTATACACGACGACTCAACCGCGCTCTGTCTTTTTCGAACTCCATCACACTCTGCTACAAAACAGTCGACGAGGAGGCGGTGCCTTTTGGGGTGTACATTTTGTGTTTCGGTTTCTTTTATTCACTGGTTTTTTGGATTCTAGAATAATAAATAAACTATGAAAAAATAACAAAAACTTTACCATGAAACGACACAACAACAAAAAAAGTTTGTGAGGAAGCTTAAATTTGCGGAGAGGAAAGTGGTTCGGTAACATGGTGCAGTCTTCGCGAAGTTTTCCCGTTGACCCCGCTTTCGAGAGTACGATCGTTTTAAAACGCCGGCGCCAATTAATGAGGCGATTGAGAAGGCTTCTTCTCTTTTTTTTTACGTCTAAGGAAATGTTAGACGAGGAAATTGTTTTACTGTGGGAATATTCTCGTTCCCGCTCCCCCTGATCGAATCGCAGCGCGTGAAAGTTTACACCTCGTATTGACCTCGTTTCTTTCTATCGGCAAGAAACATCCTTTACATACAATTGGGAAAGAGTACTTTGCGGGGGAAAGGGAGAGCTGTAGAACTCAGCCAATCATGCACAGTAAATGCGCAACAATTCTGCGTTTTCGTTTTTTTTTTTTTTTTTTTTGCATGATTGGTTGAGCCGGTAACAGCGAGCGCACAAAAATGACGAGTGCCGGGTTGCGGCCGGACTTGATGCGAAACAAACTAGAGTTGGAGTCGTGTTCGGCCTCTGTTAAAGGGACTCTGAAATGATTTCTCTGACTATTCCTAATAAATAGTGACCCCAATGAATACTGAATGTTCTTCGTAGAACCCAGAAGCGCTAGGAATCTATTTTCGCATTAATGCGCCGACCTTTACAAAAAAAAAAAAAAACTATCGGAAATATGTATTGTTTTTTTTTCGTCTCAACATGCGGAACGAGTATGCTGGACAAAACGAGTTCTTTCGCAGATATTTTTTGTTCTGCTTTCGAAAGATCGTTTACCCTTGATCTTCCTCATCCCTGCCGAAGTGACTGCCATTCAGCGGAGGTGTATTGTGGAGAAGGCTCGTTGGAACCGAGATCTCAGTTGCGTCTCCAGAAACCCTCAGGTGGCCTAAACTAATCATATCAGTACTTTTCCGGGGCGTACGAAGATGCCGAAGGACAGGCTGCACGAGACATTGACCAGAGTAGATCCACGGTCCTTCACTGCTTCCAAGGTGCTTGTCGTCTGGAACACGGTGAACCAGTTTTCAGAGGCGTACAAGAGCTATGATACAGTTCCTTGCTAGTAATACCGGGCTCTCAAAACGTGTTTAAGCTTTTACTTATTTATGTGTGTGTGTGTGTGTGTTTGTATGTGTGCGTGCGTGTGTAAATGTGCACGCGCGTGTGTGCATGCGTGTGTGTCTGTGTGTGCGTGTTTGATTAGCATTTAGTGCGACAACCGAAATGGTTTTCCAGTGCTATCGGCTTTATTTCATTTATTGGGAGAGATGCTAAGTCATTCCCCAAGTTCTGAGTAAAGGTAATGATAGGTGTTGCTTCCAGAGGGCACGTCATCGCCTGAATGGGACATCGAACAACTTTTAATTCTGATGCAACATATGAATAAAATGGGTTTCACACGATTCTGTCTCGGGTCTCATCCCAATGAAGATGTCTCGTCTGTTGTCGCGACACCAGCTGGTGTAATGACACATAAAAATATCTAGCAAAAAACAACAAAAAACAGAGTTTTCACACGAAGGGAACATATAAGATTAACCTCAATGTATTTTCAATGTAAAAAAGACCAAAAATAAATGCAAAACAAAATTAAGTAACACTGCCGGATGGCTGCTAAGGAATATTTTCGCCTTCTCTCGGTGATTTTTAATTAAATTTTGCGAGCGCGAAAAGAAGAATGCTGAACGTTTCGGAGCTCCTCTTCTTTATATTATTGCCCTTTTTTTTTAGTTTATTTCTTGCTGTTGCGTCAAAAGGTGGGAAAGATAAAAACAAAATAAAGACGAAAAGACACGAAGTCCTGGACCCGCGTAATTACGTCGTTTCGAGCATTTTGTTTTTCCCTCGATAAAGTCGGTTTTGGAAATTATGTTGGCGAGGTGGACGTACAGGCTGCACCGAAAATGATCCCGGACAGACGCCGAGGCCTCCTTCGGAAATTAGGCGCACCTCTTCGTGGTTCCAGTTAATTGCAGTTCTTTGTCTCGGGAGGAATGGTGTACGTACCCCAAGAAACAAGCACGCCACACATTTTTAACGAGCCTCCTCTTTTTTTATATGTGTTATTATTATTTTTTAACTCTTCGGCTAATAATTCAGTTTGGGCGTTCGCGCGGGGTATATACTCTTGCGCATTCGGGTACTTACAATAATATCAGTGAGCATTGCGAGGGGTTGTTTTTTTCTCTCCTGTTGTCTCAATTCTACGGTGTGTCTAAAAAATGTGAGCCAAATCGTTCGTGTGTAAAAACACGCATCGCACAGAAAAACGAAAACAAAAAACTGTTAGTGTCGTGTACTGGTCTCTGCCAAAGGGCACATTTCAGAAAATTAATAACGCTCCGTATAATTAGTTTATTAATTGCTTTCGAGTAATTAATTTTAGGTATAGCTTCAATTAGAAAGTTGATGAGGATAATAAAGAAAACACTGCATCAACTTATGTTAGAAATATAGAAGGCACGTGCAGCATTTTAATGTTGTTTGAAAAAGGAAAAAAGAAAAGAAGCTCTCATATTAGACGCGTTTTTAGGTTTCAGTTTCTAGGCGGAGCGCATCTTTGCGCTCCGACAAGATTCAACCTTCAACAAAAAAAAAAAAAAAGAATCGCAGAAAAAGAGAAAAAGAAGAAAAGAAGAGATCTCGAATGCAGTGTTCCAGTTTGAGGCATTAGCAACCGAAGTATTTTTTTCTGCACGCAACGAACCGCGGATGTTGCTTGCGCTCTTCATGACAAAATACAATTGGTGGCCGTTTCCTTACATCAATCAGTCACCAGCAAAAGTGTTAATTAACGTGAACAGAAAAGCAGAAAATAACCCCTCGGGTACGCCTAAACCTATTCACGTCAACCCCTCTCCACCCTCGAACACTTGTAGATCAGTTGAGTTTTATTACCTCAAAAGTGCTCAAGAGACCACTTTACATGAGGAGGGAGTATGTACAATAAAGTACGCAACAATAAAAACAAAAGTAAAATTCGAAAAAATAACAATGTACACACTTCACAAAATAAGGCACACATTCCACGGAACTTCTTTTCTTTTTATGTTTTTAGTTTTGTTGACAATGTGCGGGGGCATGAGTTCCAGTCGGCAATGGCAAGAGACAGTGGAGAGTTTTAAAATGTGTTAGTTCTGGAGAAGGGAGGCTGAACTTTAAGCGGGATGATCAAGGCGCTTGGAAATGTAAGATGGGTTCTGGAGATGTAGGCTGCGAAACTCGGACGATGAATAGTAGATGCCATTAAAGAAAACAAGACGGGCAATTTTGGTTCTATCGGCTAGTAGTCATAAGTCTAGATTATTTTTTAATAGCTCTAGGTGTCAGAGTAGTCATGGGTGATGTAACGTGATGCTTTATTTCGTAGCGATTCAAGCTTGTTGATAAAATATGCTTGGTGAGGACACCAGATGATGTTAGCGTATTCTAGTTTTGACCTGGCAAATGTTTTATATACGGTTAGTCTCACAGTCTTTGATGCAAGAAAATTATTGCGTTTAATTTAACCTAGTGTTTTACACGCACTGGACTCGGTGTTATTAATGTGATCATTCCAATTGAGGTACTCTGCAAATGTGACTCCTAGGTACTTGTAAGCTCTAACTTTCTCTATGTCTGCGTGGTTGAGTGTAGATTTCCTTAGTAATGGAGAGGGTCGGCTGGCAAATGATACAAATTTAGTTTTATTTGTATTGATGTTTAGTTTCCACGTGTTGCACCAAAGTGAAATTATGTTCAGATCCTGTTGTAATAGTGCTTGATCATCCGGGTTAGTAATGCGACGATAAACGACAGAGTCATCCGCGAAGAGTCTTTCGTGTGGTAAGTTGAATGTGAGGTCTTTAATATATATTAGAAATAAAAGTGGTCCCAGGACACTGCCCTGCATCAATTTGGGAGAGTTTCTCTCCCCAACATACGTAGCTTGCTTACGGGTACTGAGAACGTTAGCAATCCACTCTATGATAACCGGATGAATGTTCAGTTGGGTTGGGGTGTGGTACCGAAAGCAAGATCAATGAAAATGGCATGAGTAGTTTTAGAAGCATTGATATTGTCGTGCAAATTAGTAGCAAATCCAGAAAGTTGGGTTTCGCACGAAAAACGTTTCCTAAAGCCATGTTGGTTAGTGCAGAAGAGGTGATGGTCACATAACTAGCTAATAACATTGAAATATATAATATGCTCCATAATTTTGCATGGTACGCGCTTGTTAAGGATATTGGTCTATATACATACATTATATTTACCTCTAGATTTAAAAATTGGCAACACTTTCCCAAACCTCCAGTCTGCCGGAAGGTACATTTGTTCTACTGACTGCTTGAAAATAAGAGAAAGCAAGTGAGAAGATATTGTTCGGGTTGTTTTAGGAAGTTTAGGACATATCTCGTCATCTCCGGGTGCAGAGCTTGGGGAAAGTCGGTCAATGCTGCCCAAAATTCTTTCTTGTGCAAATGTGACAGGCTCACATAATACAGTGGGCGAAACACATATTGAATCACATGGTAAGGGAAACGGTTCCTTCGGTGAAGACAGATACAAAATACTAATTCAAAGCGGTTGCTGATTTCGGGTGGGCAGAGCTGCTGTCCGTGATCATTATGGATACTGGGCAAAGTTCGCTCTTGCTTGGGACCAATGGTCTTCCAATTTTTTTAAAGATTAGTTTGCAATAAATTTGAGATCACTCATGTAATTGTGTTTTTTGTCTTCTTAATTTCTAATTTGAATTGCTTGCAGCACTGGTTATACTTAGACACAAATGAAGCAAAGCCACTTAACTTCGCTTTCGAAAATAGACGTTTCTTTTTACTGTACAACCTCTTTAGTCTGTTAGTAAACCACGGCCGTTCAGCATTCGTTTTTATTACAATTTTTGGGAGGAAAGTAAATTTCGGTCTTTCCAAACTCTGTTTTTAGCATATTCCAGTGCGCTTCAACAGATTTTTTTAATCAAAATCACATATTAGTGTACGCGCGAAACCTTGAAAAGAAGCAACAATGACGTTTTCGCTCTTACCGTAGTCATAAATTACTTTTGGTGCTGTAACTCTATATATTAAGTCGGAAGTCGCGTTTCAACAAAAACAATATTATGGTCACTGATTATATCAAGAACATCAACTGCCTTAATATCATAAGGGGAAGACACAAAAACAAAGTCTAGAGTAGCATTGTTTCTGGTGGGCTGAGTAACAACTTGAAAAATATTCAAAAACGCTTACTATATCAAGAAAATCTGAGGCTTCAACTGGGTTTGGACACGAGGTTTAAATTATTCCTTCTTTCCAATTAACACCAGGGTAGTTAAAGTCCCCGGCTAACATTATGCAAGAATCAGGGTAACGATATAAGGTATACCTTCAAGGCTTCAATGCAGTTAAAACAATTTTTCTGACAAGCTGCTGTCCCGTCTCTGTGAGCGATAACAGGCGCCCAGAATAAGTCGTGAACGAGCGAATTCTATTTGTACACAAACTATTTCTAGGTCGCTATCTAGAGAAAGAAATAAACCGCCGGCCAGATAACATGGCAAACCACAATGAACTTGGCGCAGCAAGCAACATTCAGAGGGTCAGCTACATAACGGCGCATGTTTGTCATTGTTCTTTTCGGCTCTGAGCTGACATATGGTGGGAAGTAAAATGTCGACGCGTTTTATTTGGGTCTATTTAGTAATAAACGCGTGTATATATTTAAAAGCTGACGTTCTGGAAACCTGCGTGAATCTTGTCAAGGGTTATTTTTCTATATCTTTTTATAAAGTTGACTCTCAAGGGAACGAGAGAAAGGGTGTGAAGAGAGAGGAAGACGTCGAACGAACCAATCAGCGTTAAACCACTCAAATACAGAAAGTGTTGCGATACGAGAAGAACGTTGAGTAGCCTTTCTTAAGAGGTCCCTGATAGGCGGAGTATGAAAGATATAAAAAATGACGCGCACATTAAGTGCTTGCGAAGCGTGAGAAAAAAAAAAGAAGTTTGATTCAAGATGCCTATCTAGTAATTTATTTTCTTATGTAAGTATATGCTTTTTTTTTGTTGCATGGGTTTGTATTTGCGCTACGCGAAAGAAAAAAAGTCGCTGGCATTTTAGTATTCATTGATTTTCTAGCGAAGTTCTTGTCCCCAACCCATGTTTAATTTTTTTTGTCATTCCGTTTTGCGTGTTTAGTAACTCTCTTTTTTTTTTCCCCTTCTTGATTTTATAGGATAGGTTGCTTGCGACCACGCAAGGTTTCGCCAGATCCGTCTCACGAACAGGAGTAAAAGGGTTGGCTTTTTAATGTTTATTTTTTACGGGGAGGCAGGCTAGAAAAAAAAACGCGCGTTCATAAAAAATATTGGAGAATGAAGCATGGGTTCTCCTCCCCAATGAACAAACAACGCGCTCGTTTTTTTTTTTTCTACTGTTTTGTGTTATTGGAGTTTTTCGCTGTTCGTTTCTCCAACCTCTCCTGACAGTCAGGCTAGGATTGCGCGGGGAGAAAAGGGTTAGATCATTTTTGTATTTCTGTTTTAATTATTACAATCGCACCCCCTTCCCCCTTTCTCTCTTTCTCTAAAGCAATCCAGCAAAGCAACTCCTTCTCTCGTGCAAAAACGTCTATACCAACCTCGTCTAAACTAAAAAAGTGTATTTCAGCCTCGTACGTGTGTGTCTGTTCGAAAAGTTTTTTAACCCTTCGTCGCCCCCCCCCCCCCCCCACACCTTTTTTTTTTTTTTCTGTGCATACAATTTGGGCAGTTGAGAAATATAGTATAAAATATGGGAAGACAGGGGAGAAAGAGAAAGGGTGCACTGAAGAAGTTGAGGGGGAGAGGAAAAATTGCTACCCTTTAGCGGTCTTTTTTATGGTTTTAGTTTGTCATCCAATGTATGTTCATCTATTTTTTTTTTAATTCGGGCTGCTTGTTTGCCATTTTTCTTTGGGTTCGTACGGTGGGTATTTTTTCTATAAATGTTCCTCGCTAGTCCCCCCGACTATTGTTTGTCTTTATGTATTTGCTATCCCTTTCTTTTCTTTTTTTCGGCCAAAACGGAAGGGTAGGACCGGAAATAAAAAAGTGTCCTCTGTTAAAAAAAATTGATGTACTAAATCTGCTAGAACAATGAAACTGAGCGAGAGAGAGGAAGGGAGAGAGAGATGAGAAAGAGACAGAAAAAATAAATGAAAGAGGAAAGCATTGTGAGAAAAAAAAGTAGGAAGGTTTGCGATCCTTTCTCATAATATTTTTGCATGGCGACGAATTTTTTGGCTACACCTTTCATTATTTTTTCGTTGTATACACTTTACTTCCGAAATATAAAAATGTAGTTCTGGCACTGTTTTCCCTCTCAAGTTTTGTGTCTTTTTCCCATTTCTCACACTTTTTTCTTTTTTTTTTTTCTTTCATCTCCTTAACGGCAGCCCCTCTAATTGGGAAACTCTTTTCATTATTCTTGTGCGCACATCTTTATATATATAAGAGGCTGGATATGTATATCCCACACTCCGCTATCTTCAACTTTGCCTGGGTCTCTCTGACAGCTTTGTGTCAGAGGACCAGGTGTATATACTATATATTTGATTATGCAAGTTGGCGGACCGTTAAAAAAAAGTGATGTCCTTTATTTTATACACAGTGACTCTCGCTCGTCGTCGCCTGTTCAAGCTCCGCTGCTTACTACTGCAATAAGAAGAGAGAAAAAAAAAAGAAAGACGGTAGATGGATTGTAAGTTGGAAGCATAAGTAATCATGAATTTCGTCGTTTCAATCACCTCCTTGTGATTGACCCACGTCTCAGGGGAGGCCTTGAGATCACAGATGAATTCATGTGTATTGGAAGTGATCAATTGTTGAATGTCTTTTGTAACAAAAAGAGCTCGTGTTGGTTGGTTCTGGTAGAACTACTTGCAATGAATCCTCCTCTTGTAGGTCAGCGCAAAGTGTCGGCATGGTACTTCCTAAAACTATTTTCCTTCAAGTGAGAACGAGCCACTGTGTTTGAGCGCACCGTGACCCATCGATTCCACGCAGAGTACGGCGAAGAGCACCGATGACGCCGTTCGACTAATTTCTTCCATTCTCTACTTGCGCCGTGACGTCTTCGGAACATGTTCTCGTGTTCTGCGGCGCACTGCACGCCTTCATGTCACGAGGTCGCAAGTATGTAACACAAAAGTGCACTGTCATAAAACAGTTGCTCCACGGTTACTATGTCACTCTCAGACCAGCTCGCCCCTGCGCTCTCACTTTAGTACCATCAAACACTATACGCTCATTTCTTTGGTCTTTGTTCTTTGATCATAAATTGGAAACGGGAGGCAAGGGTTAAGAGCTGTAGGTGTAAAAACTTTTCCCTTTCTTATGCCCCCTCCTCTCTCTCTCTCTCTCCCTCTCTCTCTCTGTCCGTCTCCTCTCCGCGAAATGGCGGAAACGACGGTTGCACAGGCTCGCCTCATCCGCCGAGCAGCGACTGGAACGGGCGGAAGAGCGGGCGCAGCCCCGAGCCCAAATCCGCGAGGTCAAAGCACTTTTTCCCTGGGCTCCTTTTTGTCTCGAGGCGCGCGGGCGCAGCAGAAGGAGCAGATGTGTCCTTTACCCTTTGCCTGACCTTTTGCGTGCGCTTGGTGTTTGTGCGTCTGTTTCGGGATTTGCGTTTGTGCGTCGGCTGCTTGCTGTTTCGTGTGTTTGTGTGCACGTGCATTTGTGTGTATGTTTCTTGGTATGCGTTGCGTCGCGCGGGTGCGCGCGTGTATAGCTCTGTACGTGGTGTGTATATGTATTTCCGCGTGTGCTTGCGCATCTATGGATATATATATATATTTCTGTGCGCCCCTGTGTGTCTGTAGTCTGTATTTGGGTGTGTATGTATGTGCGCCTGCTTGTAGACGCGTAATCGTCAGCATGCACTTGTGGTGTACGCTTGTTTGTGTTTGTGTGCTTGCACCCTTACGTGCATGTGTGGGTGCGTGAGTGTCTGCGTGTGCGAGTGTGCACGTTTCTTGGAATGCGTTGCGTCGCGCGCGCGTACACACTTCGCGTGTTTGTGTCTCTATGCGTGTTTGTGTGTGCATGGCCCGTGTGTTAGCGTAGTGCTAATGTGCCGGTGTGTGCGTGTTCGTCAGCCTCTCCTAATTTATAATTTCCTCTGCTCTTTTATGCGCGTTTCATGCGCCTGAAAACGACTAGGGAATCACAATATTCCTGCACTGCCTTTTCTTGCCGTGCGTCATGAATTTCAGTTGTTTTCCATCTCATCGTGTCTTGCATGATCGAGTTTTTTGTTCGTTTCATGTGGCACTACTCTGCTCCTCCCAAGACAATTTTTTTTCTGTGCAACTTTTATTAAATAGTGCTAATGATAATTCAGAACATTATGTTAGACTGGCATATTGGCGCATACAATTTTACGCTAATTCTTTTCTAACAGAAAAAGAAAGAGGAAAAGATAGAGAGAGAGAGAGAGGGTCGAAAAGAGATGTTGGTCAGAACATTTTACTAACAGTGTCGGAACGTGTTACTAACAGTGCTTTTTATTATTATTATTATTATTATTATTATTATTATTATTATTATTATTATTATTATTATTATTATTATTGCTTTACTATGTGTACAGATTGCTAGGCCTGAGCCACCTTCAGGGCCTGCGGCCGCGTTAAGTAAATAAATTCAGATGATGCACAGCGTTGTAGGAGGCATATGGGCGTGAGCGCATAGCCACATAGAGCTACTTATCTGCTCGAATGCTCGCGCAAAGTTTTTGAAGAATTACGCTCTATGCATTTGCTTTTAAGTGCCTGTGAGGAAATGAGTAGGTGAGTCCGTTCTGGACTGCGTCCGTTTAAAATCAATGAAAGTAAGCTTTATGCACATATTCAATAGGCATCGATAGCAGGCTATACCTCTACAACAACCAACATCGCGTTTTTTTTTCTTCTTGTTTTTTTTTTTAAGTGAACAAGAGAGTTATATTATGTTAGCGCTGCGCACAAGTAGAAAATAGGAGCGGAGGGGGACGCTTTCCCTATGGGAGGCTCACAGTGCCAGCTTGAACCGCCCGATTTTGCGAGATGTCCGACTTACGGGGCTGTTTATCATAAGACGGGTCTTACACTGCTCCTTTGTCGAATTACAAAGGTGTCTAACATATAACTGTTTTTTATTTTTCTTCTGAGTATTTGTTTGCATGATTGGATACGGTGCGTGCCTGAGCATTTTCTCTACGCGTGTCAACCGACGAAAAAGGGAGTCCGCGGGTTCGGTGAATGCGGAAATAACGGAGTAAGCGGGCGAGCTAGCAAGCATTGAATATGATAAACCCGAGACTGGACAACAGATACCGCGTTCTTCAGGTGGTGTGCTCACACCACCTGGAGGACGCTGTACGTCTTGGCTTTTGTCCCAGCTGTGCGCGATTCGTCAGAAACAAGCACTGCGCGACTAATTAGCATGCAGGCCGGCGGCAAAGAAAACCCTTTGCGTTTTCTGGAAGCTGGCCATTATGTCTGCACTTCATTGCCCTTACTACGCATCTATGGGTGGCTAATCTAGGTGGTTAGCAACCAACATACAGACATCTCTCCCCCATGAGCGACGCGACCTATGAATGTTGTTCTTTAATAAAGCGGTCGTACGTGTTTCGGCATGGTTGATTTTGACGCGACTCGGCTAAATAAATCGGTGTTTATATTTTTTTCCTATATTTATTTTTGTATATCTGTGACTCCAGCCGATAAAACGTAAGGATTCATGCAGCTCATCTATGTAGAGCGAAACAAGCGGAGGCGCAGCAGTATGATTTCAAGAAAATTTTGTTTGGCTTGAAAAAGCTCTTACAATCCCATACACTCTAAAAAAGTCAGTGCGTCTACTTTTACGCACAACACTCGGAAGCCAATCAGCGCAACTTACGGAAGCAGCTCAGCGAATGACAATGCGGAAACATATGTTTAGAACAAAAAACGCTGTCTGAGTTGTGACATTAAGCAATGCAAAACGTTACGCTTGCATTGCTTAATGTCACAACTCAGTCTGCGTTTTTTTTTTTTTTGGTCTAAACAGATGTTTCGGCATCGTCATTCGCTGAGCTGCCTCCGTAAGTTGCGCTGATTGGTTCTCCGAGTGTTGTGCGTGAAAGTAGACTCACAGACGTTTATTAGAGTGTATACTCTGGCATGTTTCGTTTTCATGACGGCTATGTGCATTACTGCCGGCGCTATGGAAGGAATATTCTAACAAGCGCCGAATGGGTGACCGGGCCTGCAGTACCTATTCATTTTGAACGAATTTTTAAAGTAATATTTTCAGTTTCGTTTTCGTCGTTTTTAGTAAATATACTAAAATCACCAACCCCTGTTTATCTGTTTATGCCGAGGACTGTATCGGGAAGAAAAATACTGAACTACCCTTAGAAAAAAGAAACGCTGGAGAAACAACATCGAACTGTATCGTTGTGTATATTGATAAAAAGTAGCGAGATATGCCGGATGGTCGCATAATTTGTAACCAAAGGGGTACTGAATGAGGCAAAGCGACCCCAACCAAGTCTGCGAGCCAGGGAGCCTCATCCGGTATCCCACGGTAGCTTCAGCATAAAAAGTAAGACACCCTGGGGAACCAGGGGTCAGAGTAGCTGAGATCACGTATTCAGCTTTGCGATGCGGCCAGGTATATATATATACTCCGCTCCTCCGTATATGACGCATGTGAGACGTCGCTTTTGCGATTCTTGCCCCTCGAGTATCCATCTCTGAACGTGCACTGCACTGTCGTCACTCCCAGCAATCTATCTTTTATCGCGTTGTTTAGATAAATGGGAAACGTGCACGGGGGCAGCATCTGGCTTTTTGTAAATGTTTTCAAGCATGGGAGTTAACGTGGCGCTCAAATTAGACCAAGTAAAGAAGCAGCAAACTTGCTACCCGTGCGACTCGTTCATCGTCAACATATTGTTTTATTCGTCTCCTCGGAATTTAAACCGTGCCGTTTACCAACCAACCCACTCACATATGTTTTATTCTCTGGAGTCTTCCTTCTTAATGTACCGTTAAGTATGGCTTCGGTGTGGCTGATTAAGGACGACGGATATGCACCGAAGCGGCAGTAGACACCGGTTGATTTCATTGTTTTTAGTGAAGGCCTAGTGTGCAGTCTTCTTTTCATTAGACTAGCCAACACCATATAGTACGCGTCACCTTAACAAGGAACGCAGGGCGTTGAATGTCCCTAGCGTATATATTGCAGTCGGCCTGCAGCCAACGGGATGGCAGCATTAGCGGATAACAGCGCCAAAGAACCAATCACGGTGCAAGTATCGCGAACGTAAGAAACCAGGCCCTGTGTCTTTTTAAGACATGTCCGTGACTCCAGAGCAGGGTTTCAAACACGCGGCCTGCGACTCACTGGGATGCGGACCGCAGGCGACCGGCTACGAGTCCGCGGTTTCCATGTCTCGAGCGCCAGAAATGGCTTGCGCCATAGTGATCGCATCTCGTCGATTAATTTTCGCTTCAAACGTAGCTGCGCTTTTTTGACCTTTTCATATAGTTCATACTTATCTGTGTCCATTTACCTTTTGTTTCGCTTTATTTTTTGCTTCCTGGCTTATTCTGTAATGTAAAACAAATCCAAGGCGGCAAGCGCGAGCTTTTCATTAGACAGTTTTAGTATAGCGTTGCTGGCTCTTACGTACGCAATACGCAATAGTATAGCGTACGCTAAAAATGACCTGCTCGGACCGAATTTAGTTGTGCGTTACGTTTTCGAGTGAACACCGCGCATGATCTTGGCTAAATTTGCTAGAGCCGTAGAATTCCGCGTGCTTATAGCGCAACCATTCTCCTGGAAAGAAATATTGAAAATGAAAACGTGTCCAATCATTTTATTTCAAATTAAACCAAGCCGCAGCTGCCTCGTCAACCGCGCTTTTCTGCAGGGTACAGAGGCTACGAGTACGAGTGCGTAGCCAAATTCGATCACGGAGCCTTTGTCAGTCGTCCCGTGGAAACGGCAGCTTTCATCAATGCTATCGCGGAATAAAATTCATGACCTGCTGATGTCCAGTGCATAGCGAGAACTTCGGCGATCTCTTTTAGAGTCGTTCGTCTGTCGGCGATGAACTGTGCGAATAGGCCGCGTTGAGCAGATCGCAGCATTGACGCACATTCCGAGCGGCGAAAATTTTCACTGTGCACTCCTTCAGCTGCACGGCGATCTGATTCGACCGCGGTAGGTCCCAGAAAGAATCGCCGAGCTGAACACCACGCAATTTCACGTAACACAGAACTTCGAAGACAACACGTCGCCCTTGCTCCGCCAGTCGAGGTAACCGTCATCTTGAAACTGGCGCTTTCGTTCGGTCCGAGATCTCTCGAGAGCGTCCCGCAAAGCCCGCTAGCCCGCCACGCAAAATTCCCAGCGTTGCGTGCGTACGCAATGCGCTAGCTCTTCTATTGCGTTCTGCGCACGAGCACTCCCGACCAGCAATTGTATTGCGTACTCAAGGCTTTAGCGTACGATCCACTAAAACTGTCTATTGAAGGATGTATCTTGGCAGCGCGAACTCGATCAGCGAGAGCAACTGCCAGGGATAAAGGTATACGATATCGGGATTCTCATCCTTCGAGAAATGTCACCATTAAAAGACAAGTATATGTTCTGAGCGTCGTAAAAAAATCGCCGGGAAAGCAAAAAAAAAAAAAACTGTCAAATTAACTGATTGGTTTCAGATACATGTTGAGCTTGGTTAATTCCCGAGGGAATCGAGCAACGGAAACGACAGTGCACTTGGTCTCTTTCTCTATTGAAAATGCCAGCCCGTAAGCGAGACGGTGTCATTTGAATTCTTGTTATCACGTCATGCTTGGGCCCAAGGTAGTCATGTCAACAAAACAAATCTAAAGATGTCACTGGCTAAGCTGTGAGTTTACAAAAAGCAAAGAACACAAGGTCTATTCTCTTTCAAACTTTATTAACCCTCCCCCCTTCTCCCCCTCATCTTACGTACGCCTTTTAGGTATGCGCCATCTGGCCCCCACACTGAAATGAGTTTGAGGACTACTGCGCTATAGAGTATATAGACCTTTGCAAAAATCGCCTTCTCAGCGCTGCCATGTTTGTTTTCTGTCCTATGGAACGCCTTCTGAGCATGCGCGAGTAGCTCTGTTGTGCGATACCAGACGCTTCGCATGCGTCCACAGCTCAGTGACTCAGCATTTTTCGCCCGGGTGATAAGCGCTGCAAAGGTCTATAGACTAACTCAACTCACTGACGTCACGCCACTGCGGTGGTGTTTGCTGTCGGCATACTGCGCATGCGCGAGACGCTTCGCTCCTCCCGAATCAGGTTTCTGCGCAAGCGCAGCGTCCACAGCTGGTGTGGGCAGAGCGGGCTTGTTTGTGAACTCTGTGTTGGTGTATATATTTCCCGTCCTCACACGAGGAATCCTCCAACTCAGCAATTGGGCCCGACGCCGAATGCCTTTCGACACTGACTGCATGGAGCCGATGCCGACGCAGCGCACGCGTACAAGCTGTGCTCACTCTCGATCCCAGTACGACCACGTCAACATTCTGTGCTTCGTCTTAGCTTAAGGTCACACGCAGTCGACACGTACAGGGTTACGGGACCAATAAAGCAACGTCAAACGCGCGAGTCACTGGGCCTTTTTGTTTTTTATAGGTTCAGCAATGATAGAACACTTGCAGAAATAAGACGAACACCATGATGGTGCGCTTTGGACGCTGTTTGATCCCTACCATCAAGCTAATAGCGTCCGCTGCGTCTGGAGTCTGGACTTAGTGTGAAACGAAATATAGACATTTGCATCGCTTATCACGCGGGCGAAAAATGCTGAGTCACTGAGCTGTGGACGCATGCGCAGCGTCTGATACACGGCACAACATAGCTACAGCGCATGCTCAGAAGGCGTTCCACAGCCCAGCAGACAAAAATGGCAGCGCGCAGAAAACGATTTTTTGCGAAGGTCTATAGTGCGAGGGATTTAATCATTCTACGCTCCGTTTCACTTTGAGTTGGACCACGGCCGACGCCGCGATTCCCTGGAGCCAATCGAGGCAGCGCAAAAAGTGCCTCGTCACGACACTCGTTGGCTTTGTGGGTCTGCTATCACAGGCTATGCGAAGCGCAATGCTCCTTTGCAGGGGGCTGTGGTGACGTCAGAACTCTGAGCTCTAATGGACCTTTTTCACATACCGACGGCACCAGGCGGTGGCTGCACGAACTAAAAATCGAGGAAGGGACCTACCTGCGCTACCAATCGATAATGGGAGCTGCGCTACCAGTTTCTTCGTTCTCTGAGCAGCGGGGCGTGCCCAACGCGCCGTCCAAGTGGGGCATCCGTGGCGTCCACTTAAACGTCGTGCTATTCTTTCCGTCCGCTTTCTTTTTTTGCGTAACACAATTATATGTATGCTGCAATTACGTTTGCTACTCGCTGATCTACAGCCTCCTTCCGAATTTCCTCGATTTTTGGTGCCAATTTCCGCCGCTTGGCATCGAGCGCTCGCGCGTGCGCAGAACGCTTCTCGGAAAAGGTCCATTGGAAGGTAAATTCGTTTGATTTCCACGCACCTCTTGCACCGGTGCAGAAAAGTGTGGGGAGGTCTACTTCCGGTCTTATCTCAATGCACATACCGGAAGTACACTAACTTATACTTTTCTGCACCGATGCAGGAGGTGCAGGTATATCGAACAGAGCCTAATGTTGACAGACAAGTCCTCGGATTCGCCCACACCAGGTGGGGGCCACTGCGCGAGCGCAGAAAACAGACCAGGAGAAGTCTGCGCATGAGCAGTGCCGACAGCACAGCCACCTCAATGGCGTGACGCCTATAGAGTGCCAAATTGGCGTATAAAGGTGGCGTTGGTATGTTAGAGCTTGATGATGAGACCGGATTCGGCCCAATCGGTGTTGCGTGGTAACCTCTGCGTCTTTTGTCTCCAGGTTGGAGCAGCCGGGGACGAGGCTCCGGACGGTGGCTCTCTTCGATGAGGAGGCCGGGGGCTGGAACTCCGTCTGACGTCATCGTGTGACATGACGGACGCAATGTGAGTGAGCCATTGCAGCTTGCTCCAACTCGCCTCGTTCTGACGACGATCATCTGCTTCCCGTGACGCGCTTTGGAACTCGACGATAAGAGCTGGCAATTTAGACGTGGGGCGTTACGAGTCCCCGAGCACCTTATTACTCCTTGTTCGACAAGTTTGCATGTGCTCGATTTTATAGTCATATTGTTTCAGTTTCACTTGCGAACTGTAAAGCCTATGGGGCGGCAGTGAACCGTCAAGAGATGCGAACCGATGCACGAGATAAGGCGCATTCTCTGGAACATGGGGCTGATGTATCACGTCAGAAAGCTGAACAAAAAAAGAGTAGCCCCACAAGTTTCTGTAAGGTCGAAATTACTCCTTTTATACCTTTTATTTATTTTTTTCATAGTCTGGCGGGGAGGATAGTGAATAGACCTCAGGGCAGCTAGTACTGAGGTCTACCCACTATCCTCCCAGCCAGAGCCAATCTGATCTCGACGTCCTGACAACCCCTGTGCAAAAAGCAGACGAACGTGCGCTCCGCATAAGTTAATTATCCTGGGGACCTAGACTCGTCGAACACAAGGTTGGAGCCGACAGTTCACGGAGCGCGATGATTGGACGTCGGCGAAAAAAGCGCGAAGTCATCCTCGTGATAGGCCAATTGGTGCGCTCCGTCAACTTCGGCCCCAACTTTGTGTTTGGTGAGTTTAGAAGCCCTGGTCGCATGGACGAGCTTCGATTTTTTGTGGAAAGTGACAAGCTCGATGATCTGATAAATTCAACATCGCAAAGTTCTGTAAAAACACACGCTGCGGCACTCTCAAAGCCCCGGTCACGATGCAATGACATCGTACGAAAAGACAGTCTGAAGCCACTGTCTGATAACTTCCTTGTATCCCATTTGTCATACAAAAACTGTCTGCGCACGTGCTCGAAGCATACGTGAAGTAAAACATACTCCGAAGATATGTTCGAGGCGCGTCCGTACGTAATTTTGTCATCGCGTCCGCATTGAGCAGCGTGCCGTTTGTATATAATCCAAGAGCGATGTGGCTTCGTCTTGAGCCTCTCAAATACGGTTTCCAAGATGGCGTCTGTAAGCACCCCCAAAAAACAGTCCAACCCCTTCATATTTCCTCGCGTGTCTTTTTCTTCTTCTTTTTTCCCGGGATGTTTTGGGGTTTGTGTTTGTTGTTTTCTGCGCACCGCAGTACAATTGGCGCATGAAGTATAAACGCCGCGACTCTTTTCGGTTAGCTCGGCAAGCGTCATTTGTTTAATGGATGTCGAACGTCTACCCTTGGTCGGTTCGTCTTTCATTGTAGAATGCGAGCTCGTCACGCGATTGCAGAACCACAGGTCATCTGCGACCCTACTCTGAGTTCTGTTCACTTTGCTACCGCAATGGTGAACAAGTTCGTGGCTTTCTCGTGGGATTTTTTCGTTGTTGTTTCGTTTTTGTCTACGACTGCTTGCTCATTTGTGATTGTTTTCGTGGTTGCTCGAAGTGTTGCACGGAAGTGTTGCGTTTCGAAGAACGGGTAATCGGACAGATCACAGCGTAGACAAGCTGCGAACAACCGCTCTTAAAATATAGATAAAAACTAAATAAAATAAACGAACATTAAAAATAAAACGAGTTGGATGCATATATCTGACGAAGTTGCTTCCCTCGCTTGATATTGAAACTTCCCGGCTCGCTCCGCGCGATGTTGTTGTTGCTTTTTGTTTGTTGCCGACTGGGCGGCGATAATTGCGGAGTAGAGAGAGCAAAGGAGAGCGCTCCTGACGATGTTTTTATGCAAATGAACCAGCGCTGTCCGCCGCAAAGACGCTGCTTAAGCGTCTGCCACGATGATGCGGAATTCCTCTAAATATGCCTTTCTTTCTTCTTTGCGTGGCTTTGAAGGTGCAAAGATCATTCTCCGAGACGGGCATATGAAAGGCGTTGTTCGGGTAACAATCGTTGTTATTCCGAGGCTAGGTTTCTGATGCTATCCACGGTGCCGCGTCTCTATATACCTGGAACATAAGACGGATGCAGAATAGAAAAAAAATATATATATATTTTATGTTTTTCTATATAAGTATACATATATAATGAACGCCAGTTTAGAATAACAACTTAAGTTATCCTTTTAGTATTCTTCGAGCTCGCTGGTATATGGCAGCCGAATTAGCCAGCCAAACCGGTGTAACCAATCTTGTTGTGATTTTACAAGGTCACCTGATCAGTGTCCTCAACACAAACTAGTGCAATTAGGATTTTTTGTAATTAATTTATTTGGGAAGCAACTTCGCAAAACCTGCGCTTCTAGCGCCGGGTTTCCTAACACGATATGTCATATGGCCCTAACTTGTATAGAGACGCCTCTGGACGCTCTGCAACAGCTATGCATCGGGGCCGCCGAAACCGACTACCGTCCGTATTTGTTTCCTCTTACTCCGCTTACTTCACTTCATCATTACCAGAGCAGGAAAGGTTATTGTCATTTTATTTTCCACTGTGTCCTGTGGAGGGCCAATACCAGGGCAACAGTGGGGACGCTACGAGCCATGAAAGCCAATTCAATGCCGTGCCAGTTTCACGTGACTTACATGCTTCGGTATGGTGCCTATGCGGAGCGCAAGTTCGTCTGCTTCTTTTGCAGGGGCTGTGGTGACGTCGGAACGCCGCGCTCTGATTGGCTTCTTTTGAAGGACAATGGGTACACCTCAAAGCAAGCTGCCCTGAGGTCTACCCACTATCCTTCCAATCAGAACCAATCAGAGCTCGGCGTCTTTCTGATGTCACCACAGCCCCTGGAAGATAAGCGAGACGAACTTGCGCTCCGCATAGCATGCGTCTCCGGCTGGTGGGTTTACCGCGTCCAAAGAAAAAAGCATTCTCTCCATTTCCGCCAGAGGATGTCATAGAAGTGTCATGCTGTCGCCGGCCGCGATCCTGGCGGCGTCCCAGCAGCGGTGGTAGACGTAGCAGACGTCTCTTCTGCTGCAGGTCTCGCTCCCCAGCTTGACAGTCCACGCGGAAGCTTCGGCAACCAGGAGTTGGGACGCCGTGACGACAACATCACTCACGTTTGCTCGTGCTTTCTTTTTTTGCCAAAACTTTTGCGTTAGCCCATTAGGATCGCGACAATCTGACAGCACGACACTCTGACTTTTTGTGACGTCATCTGTCGCCACTTCGAGACCAATTTCGATGCTCGGGCGGAATGCGGAGCGCAAGTTCGTCTGCTTCTTTTGCAGGGCTTGTGGTGACGTCAGAATGACGCCAATCTCTGATTGGCTCTGATTGAAGGATGGTGGGTAAAGCTCAGAGCAAGCTGCCTTGAGGTCTACCAACTATCCTTCAATCGGAGCCAATCAGAGCTCGGCGTCCTGACGTCACAGCAACCCTTGCAAGGAAAGTAGACGAATTCATGCTCCGCATAGGACGCTAAACACACCAGTCGGAGACGCGTTTTCCATCCAGGCACCGTATAGAGCTGCGCGGAGAGAGCGGCAACGCAAAGGGAACATAGTCACGCCGCGTGATAGGGGCTTAGTGATGGATTGGCTCGTAGCGACCGCCGTGATTCACCGTTTAGTGAGACGAGGTGTGGGTCGTATAGATGCACACGTGTGGATCAAGTATCAGACTGTCAAGCTGACGTTACACGTAAGATCTGCAGATTTATCCAATCGTTCTGTGTCGGAACCAGGTTCATAGAGACATCTGGGTAATTTGAGATAGAAATGTTCGAAATAAGGGCCTTAACATTGACTTTTGGATTTGCAATGCCTGGCACTGATAAAGTGTTTCGACTCGACCACAACGTCACTATACACCTATGAGACCATCCCCAGACATCGACCTCCCATTTCGCACAACCACAGCTCGTTCGAAAGAGATTTAATTCGGGCCTTTTTCTTTGACGAAGTTCCTGAATTTCTTATGATCTTATTTTTATTACTCATTTCAAATCTGTTTTTTTTTTAATAGAAAGAGAAACATCCTTGCTTGATAATAATCGGATGCTTTGTTTTGTCAGCATGAAAAAAAAAACAGTTGGTTGGTGTTTCAGTTGCGTCTTCAACGACGCTTTTGCCGGCCCCCTTACATTTCATACTAGGACAAAAAAAAACAAAAAAAAACTCTACTTGTGTTTACCCGTTTACGTGTATGGAAGTTAGGCACCACACTTTGAATTAAAACAGAATGTTAAATCATGCAGAGCCGTTACATGAGAAAGCATACGAAAATCGAAACATTTGGCGGTCAATATATACTATAGGCAGGCAGCGTAGCAGCAAGGTCGGAAACAGTGCGCCTGGAATCGCGAGTTTTCGCGTATCCTGACCGCGCCATAGGTGTTGAAAAAAACATCAGAGAAAAGGCTCGCGTTGCGCCGGTCAAATCTCTCTCATTACCGATGTTTCACGCAACGCAAAGATCACTACAAATATACGCCAAATAGTGCCTCGCTGTCTCGAACTAGGTTCTTTGTCATCGTAGGGCGGCAGTTTTATGTAATCTATTTTTATTTACGCTCGATATACATATACCGACACAACTATCGTACGATTCACAGAGGCAACGCGCCGTCTTCCGTGCCGCCTCGGTGAGTCAACACTCAAACATTTTATTGACGACATGCTGTATCGGACAAAGATAAGTGGCCTTAAAGAAGTGTCGTTCGACCACGCTATAAAATTGACTCGAATTCGGACGCCTGTTCAGGATTCGACGAAGTTCTTTGCTTTTAGTTTGCGCGCCATTGGTTGGAACTTTGATCCATACTCCCCCAAAAAGAAGCGGTGACCTATAGATGTTTCTTTTTCTTTCAAGACCCTAAAGTGCCCGTTATGTTTCTTTCTATCTCTATATCACTATCGGCGAAAGATTGTCCGTGACACTGAACGACCCTCTTGATTGTGTCCACCATCATTATGGCACTGCGGGGAAAAAATAATTAAATTTGTGACGGGCTTTATACTCTGTTTCACCTTATGATGTACCGCAGGAAAGGCTACAAGCGCGAGCTCCTTCCTCTAGGGCACATCTCGGAGGCACAAGCTCTCGTGACGTTAAGAGCGCCTGCCAACGCATGAGCTCGCGCTTCTAGCCTTGTCTGCGGTACAACATAAGGTGAAACGGAGTATAGTTGGGTTAGTTAATGCATGGCTTTTGTTCTCCTAAACGATTCTGACAGACAAAGGCATCTTGCGCCGATTGGAGGGAGACTGTGAGTAGACAAAAAAAGCAGCTATCTTCTCGTATGCCCACTATGCTTCCACTATTCGCGGTGAGAAGCTCGTGAGGGGCGCTTCTGTTTTCCTAACTATGGGTATAGTGCACGTGCAACCTAAGCGGTTATGTTTTAATTTTCGTAGTTCATAGAAGCTTGGTATCGCGTGTGCTTGCACCAGCAGAGGAAGTTCAAGTATCCTCACTCTGGGTTGAGAAACAACTCGCGACTGTGCTTTTGCCTCTGCTGCACGCAACTCATGAGAGAGCCGGACACACGCGGTTCGCGACGGGAGCATCTGATATTTAGGTTTGAGTTACAGAGGTATCCCTCGGGGGGAGGGGGGGGGGTGGGGGAGAGGGCGTTTTTCGATCTTTGGAGGCGTCCAGTTAAGCTCCGGTGAGTCGAATGTGCATCATTCGGCTTTTATCGCTTTAGCCTTCATTGGTAACCCGACACTTTTAGGCAAAATTATGGAAGGAAAGCACCAAGAAACGCCGCCACGTAGCTCCGTTTCTCACTCCCTCTCTTTTGATTCTCCCTCGTCCTTTGCTTGCCCGCTATGCACCCCGATCAACTTGAGTGGGTTGTTGCCGCTCATTCGAAGCGCGCACGCGCACGAGCAGCCTTTCTGCGCCAAACGCCGCAAAGCGTGGGGGCAGGCAAACATCTCGTCGACGCATTGTACTTGCACGGATATTTATTTACGGGCACATCTCGCGGCAGCGTGATTTACGGCAGGCAATATAAAGACGACCGTTTCTTGTTCTTTCCCGCAAGCGGCCGTGCGTGCCTGCAGCCTGCCTCGTATACCCCGGGCAGATCTCCTATGCACGACGTTGAACCCCTCTACCCCGAGCGGGCTATATACCGCTAGACAGGGCTATATTCCTCCTTTAGATTCTTTATAACATATATATATGTATATACATATTCCCTCAACTTGTTGGCCTTGTTGAGGAGGGTAACCCACGAACGTTGTTGTATACCATATATCGGCGTGAAATTCACGCCGAAGATACATCTTTCTGCTTTGTACGCTGGTTACTTTTTTCTCGGCGGCCGGTGCCTATTATTTTAGTCTCTCAACCTCTTTCTTTTTGTAATCCTTTAAGCGGACGAGTTTTCCTTGTTTTTACTTTTCTAGGCTCGTTTGCGGGTTTCCTAGCTTCGGTTCAGTGTTTCGCGTTGCGGATCCTGTTTACGTCGTCGATATGGCGCGCGTGAAGAGCGTGAAAACGTGAAAATGCCGCACGAACGAACGAACCGCGTTGTGTATAGCCTTTTTCCTCATTCGTGCACAGGGGCCTCCAGGGACTCGGCGAAACTTCTATTCGCGTGAGAACAAGAAAATAATAACGATAAAATGAGATTGGGTTTTGATACGGGTACGTCACAGTGCCGTTTAGACACATGGACCCGCTGCACGTTGCCCGCGTTCAACAGACAAGCCGTGAAGAATAGAAGGGTGCTGTAAATAGCGTCATTGACGCTTTGCTCGTCTAGAAAGTTTTTTTTGTATTGTTGTTGTTGTTGGCTCGCCGATGCGTGTGCCTGTGTGTGCTTGCATGTTTCCTTTTGTAGGTTCTGGTTTGTTTAAAAAAAAAAGGGGGGGGGGGGGGAGCGAGGCGCTCGTGCCTTTGGAACTATTTTTCCCGTCACTTCGAGTTTGGAGTTTGAGAAGCGTTTCGTGTAATAGATTTCACCACGCGTTATGGTTTCGCCGCCTTTGAGCATAATGCGGGGTTTTCGGACAGGGTAATAATAAACGGAGCACGATGTCGTCCCCTTTTCCCCTTTTTTTATTTATTTATTATTATTATTCTTTTTTTCTATTTTTTTAGAAGAACGCGGGGAGGGCGGGCGCTGACTCGACTGTCGAGCCAAGAGCTTCGCTGACGCCGGTATGCGCGCGCGTTTCCGAGTTGAAGTTGGAGCACGAAGTTATGCGGGAAAAAAAAATATTATTTTCGTTTGATCGGACGACGCGGAAACGCTGAAACCTGCCGCTGACAAGTTAGTATCGTTCCATCCGTTGCATATACGGCCTTCGATTTCCGTATCGCCTTTCCCGGAGTTGGTCTCTGTCGGATATATTCGAGCTGTATCGTGGAAGAACTTTTGCGCAGACGTTTTAACATGGAACGTTATTTGGCTAGATGTTCGGCATTTCGTGAAACCTAAAGGTGAAGCCTGGATAAAAGCGTGCCCGTGAGGCTCGACACCGATTGGTTAACGGGTGGGAGAGGAGGACGGAGGTGCTTGACGCTGATTGGTAAACAGGGTGGTCATGAGACCAGGGAAGGCGTGATGAAGAGATGTAGGCGAGGTGGAAGAGGAGGAGTGGATTAGAAGGTTCTGGAAGATCACCAGGTTTATCATTTCAAGTGTACGCATGTTGACACTCGCTAAATTATCGAATGAAAAGCGCCGGGAACGTAGGCGTCTGATTGAACAGGCTAGACGTGCTGCTAAACGATTATATAAACGTTTGTGATCCTAGAGTATTTCACGTATGCAACACATGTGATTAGCAATTTGTCATACGTTTTTGTCTGAAAGTCACGCGCATTGTAAATTTTGCAAATAAGCGAGCAGAACTGATATCACTACCGGGTAGCCCATTTCATTCTAAATGTCGCGCTGAGTGTAGCAGTTGCGACGTAAAAATGCTACCCTGAAGGCCTAGTTCACACTTACAACTAATCCGCTGCCGCCGAAGCGGAATCGGCCGCGGCAATGCACAGTGGATCTGCAAGAATTCGGCCCGGCGGCCGAATTCTTGCAGATTCGCCCGCCGATTCGCAAGTGTGAACCAAACCTAAGATCAGTTGGGTTTCTTTTTTTTTTTTTCACCCTTTGTAATAATGTGGTTACTCCCTATAGCCATTATTTGCACGTGTCGCGAATTTTTCATCACCAAACAAGTAAACATTAATGTCAGGCTTGCCTATAATTGCGACCGCAGATTGATAATTAAAGAGCCTTGCGCTTCGTCACACAGGTAGTGAGTGTGACGTCTCACTTGCTCATTTCCCCTGGGATCAGCGCTTTTGTTTTCATATCTAATATTAATATGAGCTTCGTCATTGTCTGTGAATTTTTTTGTGTGTGTGATTGGTTGTTTTCGTGTTGTGCAGTGAAGTTTGTACCGGGTGGAGCAGGCAGAAAACGCTCGGCCATACAGCGTCCAGCGATTCATTCGTTTCCGTCATTTGAGGATACGTCGAAGGAACACGATCGTTGCGTAAACTAAGATGCTGCGCCATAGATGTAGCGTTATCGTGATTTGCCACAAGAAAAAAAAGTAAGTTGTGTTCTTCATTAACATGCTGACCGCTCGTGTTCGTAGAATGCTTAGCATCACAAATGCTATGCGCGTATGTTCCGATCAAATGCGACCGCACTTTCTTTTTTCTTTAGCTCAGCTTATTTACCTTTTCTTTTCGGTGGAGCTTTCAGCAAAGCCGCCGCCGAATGACTCAACTCGTCAGACTGACTCACTCCGAGGCTCAGCCCGTTTCTTTATGTCTCTAAAACAAAGCAAAAAGGTGCATGCGCCAAACGAACGGAGCCAAAGCAACAAATTAAGGCTCCCCCTTCCGCCGCGCACACGGTGGCAATGCACCCCTCGCTGCCACCCAATCAACATCAACAACGGCAGCAGCGACAACCACGGCGCAGCGGCACGCGTCGGCGTCCCAAACATGCTCAGTGGTATACAAAACGAATCACCGCACCACCTAACAGAAAATAAAGAAAAAATAAACACGAGTAAGGTCGATTTCTTTATAAAAGCAAATTAATACAATAAGGAATAATAATAAAACTTCTCGGGTAAGAGGAGGGAGAAAAGGTTGGATGAGGGAGATGAAACATATTCATATTGTGTCGGTATACATCTTCTATGTTATTTCGATTGTTTGTGCTTCTTGGAGTAGTATGTAAATCTCCTCCTTCCTCAACCCCATAGCCTCCTCTTCTTTTCTCTATTATTTTTTCTCGCAGGAACGCCTGAAAAAACAGGTGTGGGAGGGGGGGGGGGGTTTGCTGGGCTTTTCTGTTCCTATTATTTCATCACTTCCCAAAGAATAGACGAAGCTAGGGTACGAGACACGGACGTGCGCATTCAAAAAAAACGCTGCGTCATTCCCAAACTTCGATTGGTCCAATAAGACCGAAGGATGCAGTGATACAGCTTTCTCTTAAGCCGATTGGTATATATGTGCGGGGCTCGCCATAACGCGGAGCGTTCGCGAAAACTGATGTTTGGAGGGGGAAGGAACAAGATTTTGACTGTGTTGCATGCAGCCTTCGCTCCGCGGTCCATCCTCAAAGGCAGGCAGGCCGCGGAGCAGCACCACGTAAGGCGTGCAAACTGAGCAACCGCGTGCGTGCGTTGGAGGTGCGCGCGCGTGCTTGGGTGCTGACGCAATATCGTCGCGCACGCGCCAGTATCCGGTTGAGAAGGGGGCATGTCCGAGCCGATAGAGATCGCCGGCCCGAAAAGGCGTAGCGGTTTCCTTCGTGCTTTCCGTGAGGGATTAGCAGACGACCTCGCGTTCTGATCCCCGCCTCTTCGAGCCTGGCGCAGGTGGCGCTGCGGTCGTTTCGAGGCAGGTTTATAGTCTCGTCGAGTCTCGCGCCGCGAGAGCGCTTGACCGGTCTGGACGGGGGTTCGTGTTGCAGCGGGGCGCGCTGGTCTTCCAACGAGGCTGTTCTGGATCTGTGTTTAGAGTATACGATGCCCGGGACGCGCCTCCGGCTGATGTGTTTACCGCGTCTTTATTTGGGGTTTCTCGATTTCCGCATGATCGAGTCATGGAAGTGCCATCTTGTCGCCTGCCGCAATCCTGGCCGTGGCGCAGAAGCGGAGATGTATGCATGCGGCAGCTGCCTGTTCTGCTGCAGGTCGCTTTCCAGATCGACAGTTCACGGAAACACGAGCAGCCAGGAGTTGGGATGCTGCTACGACAGCGACACTTGCATTCGCTCGTACATTTTGGCTGGGACTTTTACGACCAAGGCTCCTGTGACGTCATTTGTTGGCACTTCGGGACTACTTTCGGTGCAGGGGTGGTGTGCGAAACTCAAAGACTGATTGGAGGCGCGTTCGAGGCACTATAGTTTAAGGTGATCTGTCTAGGCTATACCTTTTTTTTCCTTAAAGGGACACTGAACCGCAATTTATTTAATACCTAGCTAGGACAGGCATGTCTCAAAACTAATGTTCGTCGGAAGAAAAATAATTTTTTCCCGATATTTATGTTATAATGCGAATTTTTTGATGTGCGGGCGAAACCTAAATTGCACCCCTATGGGATGATGATGATAGCTTTTGTACCCCTCAAGTGAGCCGTCCGAGTTAGCTGGCCAATCCCCCTTTTTCGGAAAGCACATTCCCGGGGTACAAAAGCTATCACCATCATCCCACTGGCCCCAGAGGGGTACAATTTCGGTTTCGCCCGCAAATCGAAGAATTCGCATTGTAGGATAAATAATGGGCAAAAAATTTTTTTTCTTTCGATGAACATTAGTTTTGAGAAATGTCTGTCCTAATTAGGTACAAAAAAATATATTATTTTTTTAGGTTCAGTGTCCTTTTAAAGAATTTTTTTTCATCATTCAATTTGGCGGTGACTTTTCTTTATAATTTTCTTCTGTTCTGAGTCTTCTTTTCCAGATATAACCAATTGTTATGGAATGGCAGCTTGCTCTCCTACATGAATAAGCGCATTGCGCTACGGGCCTATTTCTCAATTCGAAGTTTATTTTATAAAGTGAAGAATTTGTTCTTGTATTCTGGAACCGGCTACTTCAAACTCAAGAAATAAAATGGAGTACTACGTACGATATTGATAAATGAACTACAATTGTAAAATATATACACAATCATTAAAGCTTTCATCCATACATCGAAATTCTTTCCCTTTTCTAACGATAAAAATTTAACTAATATTGCACCTTTTTATATTTTTATTTACCATCCGAGAAGACAGCTGAGTGGAATCCAAGACGCAACTGGCGTCGTACGCCATTCACTGAACTTTTATCCCTGAAGATCCGCTCATCGTCATTTTCTCTGGAAACTCAGAAATGAGAAAGCGGAGAGCGTGTGGATATTCCGCTTCCCGGTTATAAGTACAGTCCTATAGGTAGTGGAAGGGATATTGAAAATGCCCGCTGTCGGACATCGCCTACGAAAAAAACCTCCGTTCTACATTTTTTTTTTTTTTTTTGCCACTCCAAATTGTCTGGATGAGTTTTCTTTTACAATTCTGCTATCTTCGTTTCTTTAAATGAAGGGAGCACAATGAAGAAAGCAGCTATCGGTTTGTTTGCTTAGAAATAAGAATTAAAAGAAAAATGTGTTAAAAAGTGTTGTGCGACCCAACAGTTCTACCATTCTTAACCTTTTTTTTTTAGACAGTAAACAGATTTTTTTTCTTGTATGAGAGAAACAAAACATTGGAAAAAAATTGTTTAGGTGTCGAAGTTACTTTTGATCACTTTCAACTGCGCGTAAACAAAGAAAGAAAGCGCAGTAAAAAAATACTTGAGGGAAGAAAAAAACTAGTCTGCGATATCAGATTGAGAATGGCCCATGACGGTTGACATCCTCACGACGTGCTCCGTATCTAACCGTAAATTTTACTTTTAATTAAGTCGAAACGGTTTCTCATTTGTGTGTGTGTGCGTGTGTGTGGGTGTGTGTGTGTCACTGCGTGTGCATGCGTGCGTGCGTGCGTGCGTGTGTGAGTATGTGTATGTGTGTGCGTGCGAGCGCTTCGTTCTTTGCCGGGCACCATACGTAGATCGCAGTGATTTGCTCTTTGTGTACTCCGCAGAAAGCTAGATGCACGACCTTTTTGCGAAAAAAAGAGTAGAGACAGAAATATACTTTGCAACTTCGATCCATATCACTAACGTGGAAGTGCGGTCATTCTACAAAAGATGCACCGAAGAGTCCGAAAGCTCACGATATGCAAACAGAGCCAGAAGCGTCCATCACGTAGTACATACACGGGCCGAAAAGGAGACGCACACTGGGACACGAGCTCGTACAAGGAACAACAAAAAGCCGCCGGAGTACACGAACGCAGAGTTCCGTTCGCTTCCTGCCTTCAGAGCGAAACGAGCGATGCGTATCATCAAAGGTCGACCCGAAGAGAATTTTTTTTTCCGGCATCGAACGAGAGCAAGTTGAACTCGAGTGATAACCTCGGTCTTTATGTCGTTACCGCCATCGCCGCTTTAAGCGGGGACTCAGACTTCGTCTGTGTTAATTCCTGGAATGGTGTTTCTTGATGAAAAAAGAAAAAGGAAGAGTTTGGTGAATTACTACGAAAGTACACATGTCCCTCCGTCGCCTCCTCAAAATTTCATTTCTTCAAAGAGCCATACGGTTGTGGAAACAAAATCGAGCTAAGAACGAAGGACCGAAAGCTTACAAAAGCGCGTCTAGAAAATTTGAAGAAGAGAAATAAAACGAAAGATCATTTTTCGCCGTCTTGATTCCCACACTCAGCGGGTGCAGAGTAAGCAAGCAGACGGTCGGGCAGACGCCGAACGAGCTAGCCGACGCGAAACTTCAGTTGCAAAGAAGAAATGTTTGCGCACTGTGTCGTTTCTTTGAACTACGTCCTGCTCACATGGTTGGGTCTTTCTTACGCAAGTTTGTTGTTTTATCTCCGTTTTGTCCATAGCTCTTCTCTTTATTTTTTTATTTTTGCGTTTTCAACGTTGCTTTTTAATTTTCTTTGGGCCAGTTTAAGGGTGAGGAGGTAATATTTAGTTTGTACTGGCAGCGGCACGACTGACCTCTCCCTAAGCGAAAGAAAAAAAAAGTAAAAAAGAAGCCCCTTCAACCTCTTCGAAGCTTTGCCACGCTTCTGGTAATTTCGAGTTTCTGCCCTCTTCGTCCACCTTTTAACGTTGTTTTATACTTTTTCTCAAGAGCGACCCCCGCGTCGTGTTCGCTTCCTTGACGCTTTCAAGCCTTGTTTGAAGTGCGCTGCAAAAACAAAGAAACCAAATAGTTTTCCGTTCACGTCGACGACGCGCCGGTGTTAGCTCCTTTGTTGTCCTGTTTGAGCAGGCATTGTTTAACAAGAAGGCAGAGGGAAAGCGTTCAAAATATAAAAATAATAAAACCGAAAACGTTGAAGAGGTCGACATTTTCTTGCTTTTTCATATTCGGTCGTGCCCGTTTTGAGTGAACTTCCATCTTCGCGCGCTTGTGTGCCTCAGCGCGCTTCTTGTATCTTCTGACGCCGTTCCCGGCGTGTTTCTTTTCCTGTTCCAAGTGCTTCGTACGTGTGAGAGAACGGACGTAAAAGAAAATTTAAAGAAGCTTGAGGAAGGACAGGGGATGCTTTTGACTTTTGGGTTTCGGAGAGAGAAAAAAAAAAGAAAGATTTCTTGACCTTTGACCATCTACCCCAAAACCAGTTTCGGAGGTGGTGTTTTTGTTTGTGTGCGCGTGTGCGTGCGTGTGTGCGTGCGTGCGATGTTGTGTGTATGTGTGTGTTTGTGTGTGCAAGGCATTGCTCTACCTCGGCTGTTTACGCTGTGTACTTGGATGACATTTATTTATTCGCGTTTCTTTTATTTGATAACATGACCTCTCGCTCTCTCTGGGAACGCTTATGAATTCATAGACATTTAGTGTGCCATCTCATAAATATCGAAATACAAGTCATTTTGCAAGAATCTCGAACGTTGCAGACTCCTACACTGTGGACACGATGCGATATCTGTCTATAGAAGAACGTTGGATGTTCCGTTCGAGTTCCCCTCTGCTAGTTTGTCTATACGAAAGCACCATATGACTCACGAAACGTGAACTACTGCACATTCCAATACAACTAGTACGTTTATTTGATGTATGAAGTTATGAACGAATGTATCGCGAGTTATTCTAGCGCCTCCTGTTATCGAAGCGTAAGTATATAGGGAGTATTCACTGGCGGCCATATCCGTGTGCGTGGTTGCTGAGCGCGTGCTGACGGCCAGCTTCCACAGTTCTTTGGCAACGTTCATTCCACACCATCAAGATTGCCGGTCTTAGCAGGCTATTAATGTAGGCTCGTTCTGAGCATGCGCTCTAAACATTGACCTCAAATATGGCGTCCAGTGAATGCTCCCTATACTATAGTTAATGCTTCGAGTTCATTTTCCCCCACGAAGTTCCACCAAACATAAAAGCTTAATCAAGGTAAAAAAAAATAAAAAAAATTTAGTCACACAGCTTGAGTGGTAGCACTTCCATTGCCGGGGAAAACGGTTCAGGATGGTCCACACAGCACCGTTTTCTTACGTTTTCTTACGTCCCGTATAAGTCACCGAAACATTCGTGTCTCGAATGTCGCGTGCCAGGCTATCTCCTTGAACTGGTATAGACCGACACACTGTTTACAAACAAGCCAGCATTTGCCCACACCAGGTGTGGGCACTGCGCAAGCGCAGAAACTAGACTCGCGTGAGGGAAAGCTTTTGCGCATGCGCCGTGGCGACAGCAGGGGCACCGCAAAAGGCGTGACATCAGAGCCGCGTGTTGGTCTTAACTATGAAGCACAGATGCACCGATGACTTGTACGTAAGCTTTCGTAACATAACGTAGCGCAAGAAAACGGTCACTGTGTGAAGCAGCCTTTAATGTTAATGACATTGAACCCGCTGGGATTGAAATGGTTTGGTTCGTAACGGTGGCCAAGACAATGAATGCGATGTCAAATCGAGCGATTCTTAGTTTCCGACCGTTTCACGCTCGACTAAATAAACGGTGCCTGTATTCCAACCAGACGGGTTTCTCTCTGACCTTATGAATATATCGCACGTTTGAACGGCGTCCCACAGTGACCCTCATTCGCCTTCACGACCGGAGTAACCAGCTCGATATCTTCTCATTTATTTTTCTGATAGAAAAAAAAGAGGGGGGGGGGTGAGAGACTAGCACGTACACATAACAGGCTTACTGGAAACTGTAGGAAACACGCGGTAAGCGGTAATGCATTGTTTTTGCTTTTCGGCGACGAAGAAACTTGGCGTTGCTCTTGTTAATTTTACGCCAAGAGACGCGCGCGGACGACAGGGCGCCGAGATCTGGTTGGAAATATTAGTGGGTATCGACGCAAAGCTATAGCTGCCTTTGTCTCCACTCATTGCTCGAAAGCGAACGCTGGACGCTGGACGCTGGACGCTGGGCGCTGGACGCTGGACCCTGGACGCTGGACGCTGGCGTTCAGCGGTCGAACCCGTTCGAATAACGTTTTCTAAACTGTCAGTTACTATAAAAGAAACGCGTAATGAGAATAAAAGTTTCCCGCGTTGTTTCAAGGGGCCGTGCGACGATGATTCGCATAGATTGTGTTTCACTTTACACGGGCTTACTGGCACTATAGTGGGACCCAAGTATACTCGCACGCAACGCCACTGACCGAGGAACTTCTTTGTTGCGGTGTAATTTCAAGGACAAAAGCGAGCGTTTTCTTTCAATCTCTCCTTCGCAAAACTTGATGACGTAGCTGGGGGGTCACAGTATACCCCCAGTGACGATATATTAATGCGGCTCATAGGTTGGACCCCGAGCATTAATCGCGTGAGCACTCGATTTGGGCTCGTGATAACCAATAGCTCGACAAGCTAGCATCCGGGTAGTGGCCCGTGTCCAATCGCTGCAATGACGACAACAGCTGAACCATAAAAATGTCGGAAACTCAGCCCGTGTCTGTGCTTTGCCAACCCCAGCGTGTGCTTGTGATAAACATTAGCTTCGTTCGATTCACCTGCACTGCCTGCACCAGTGCAGAAAAGTGTAGGGTTAGTATACTTCCGATATGTGTATTGAGATACGATGAAAAGTACACCACTCTGTACATTTCTGCACCGGTGCAAGAGGTGCAAGGAAATGGAATATACGGAGCGAAAGTTCGTCTGCTTCTCGAGCCGGGGTTACGGTGACCTCAGAACGCCGAGCTCCGATTGGCTTTCCGATTGGCTCCGATTGGAAGGATAGTGAGTAGACCTCGAGGCAGCTAGCATTGAGGTCTACCCACTATCCTTCCATCAGAGCCAATCAGAGCTTGACTTTCTGAACCCAATGCAACCGTTGCTCAAGAAGCAGACGAACTTGCGCTCTGCATTGGCAGCATATAATCGACTTCAGATCACGTGCCCCGCTTGTTCTGGCAGCGAGTTGAGGCAATTAACGCTGCTCGGTTTTCTTTATTTATTTTTCTGAGACTTTTATTGCGTGTGGTGCAAAAGCGAACGCGTGTTTTCTAGGTCGTTAACGTCAGGGATTCGTTCTAAGCGGTATCTGCGCAAAGTACAAAACTCATTACATCGCCCCTTTAAGAAACGCGCGCCGTGCAACACAAATTCAGCGTTCCTCTCCATTAGAGGTACAGATTGGTGTCGGTGAGAAAACTCCAGTATGAACAAGCCATTCAAGTGGTGCCGTTATTATAGGAGGTCGAGTCCGTTCCTAAACACGTAGAATTCTACACGCCGACACGCTGGTTACAAAACAAGCCCGCGTTTGCCAATGCCATGTGTGGGCATTCACTGCGCGTGCGCAGAACTTCGCCTGAGATGAAGGGTCTGCGCATGTGCGGTGCCGACTGCAGAGCCGCTACAGTGGCGTGACGTCAGAGACTCGGTCTGGTGATAATGGAATATTCATCCGGGGAAATGTGTTTTTTTTTTTTTCGGAGGGGATGCGCTTGACGTCAGTGCCAACGGGACTCTCTCCCCGACTCTAGCAGAATATGTAAAGTTGCCAGATACGCGAACAAAATACCGCCAATTGCGAAGAGATCCCACGCCAAGGCGGGGAGTGTGCAGCCCGAGCAAAAGCTCCCCCATTCCTCTGGTGTTTCTACGTCAGCGCGGCTCCGCACAAAAACTTGACGTTGTTAGCACGTGTTCCGCATCTCGGGGAGCAAAGGGAGGGAGTTCTCCCCATGTGGCTACCCCTTAACACGCAAATCCGAAAGTGTAGAAACCCAAGAGATGTTGACTATTTATCCTTGCGTGAAGTGACGCCTTCCCCCTTTCTGTTTAATTACAAGATAGGCGTTCTGTTAAATATTTTGTTACCGTTTGAGCAAGTAGTATGAACCGCAATGAAACAATATAAAATAACATTATTTTAAAGAGCGCTAACGTATTTATTAGGTCAGTATGTTTAGAGGATTTTTCCTTGAACCTGGGCGAAGGAAGGACAACCCAGCTGCCAAAAGTTATCGTCCTTCATCTGTGGTTTGTCCGCATTGTAACAGGACAGCTTGCTGCACTGGCTGGTTGAACGACATATTAAAAAAACAGCGCAAAAGGACAAAGTAGAAGAAGGACACAGGACATACGCTGCTCCGCATTGCTCGAACCATCTCTTTGAACCCAACTTTGTTTCTTCTCTTTCCTGCCCATTTCTTTTACCATCCCCTCTTGTATTGTTGTTATTGTGCTTTCATAGAAAAATGCGCTATGTTGTTTTTCTTCCTTTCCACTTTTTAAATACTTTTAATCTTTAATTTGTCCTTGCTCGGTTTGCTTTGCGCTTCGGAAACAAAGCCTCCCCTGCAATCTTGGTCCCTGTCCCTACTGGTCAGCTTTGTACGTTTCTCCGTGCTTTGTTTACGAATGTGACGTGCGCGCGATTGTGTGTATTTGTTTCTGAGCGTCTTTGGTATGAACTCAGCGCGTCTTCTGGCTCGCCCTTTCACGCGTCGTCGGTTCCCAAAAGGTAAAACCTCCGTTCACCGTCGTAAAAGGCCACTATCCTGGCAATGTTTTTTTTTTTCTTTTCTTTTGTGGATATGTGAATTATGCAACTAATAACACTCTATGCTCGGTATTAGGAACGAAGTTATATTTTGTGTCGCGCGTTTGTCTCCCCACTTTTCCGCACAGAGGTAGCAGTAACATGCTGCCAATACAGGTAGATAAAAAAAGTAAAAAAAAATATAGAGAGAAAAATGGGAATGAAAAATAAAGGGTGGCAAAAATAAGGATTCATATTCACGGGGATCGCGACTGTACATCTCAAAGAGCGACTACATAAACCACAACCATTGTCAAATAAAGTGCACGACGCACCTGTCCACAAACACACACTCCACCACTCTGAGAAAAGTTTGCAGTATCGTATCCTAGCCTGCAGGCAGATGAACGCACGAAATTTGAGAACCAATAACTGAAATCAACAGTTCCACACGGAGTATACCATTAAGGTTCACATAACGACATCAGTTCAGGCATAAACCGCCAGCATCACTCCAACAACAAAAAATACACAAGTAGCAAAGTGTCTCGTTCGATTTGTAGCACCTTTTGTTCAGAGTTTTCTTACCAAAAACTTCGGATATCAATCTCATTGAAAGCCTGGCTTTTGCACTTTCTATAAAAATCACGATTATAACAATGCCATAGTAAATATGAGCCCGCTGCAAGATGGCCGTTTGGTACTGGTCCTGTTGGAAGAGCGAACTGCGATTTAGCATACATCCAGCCTCTAAAACGTTGTTGTTGTTGTTGTTGTTGGTTGTTTCAGCCAACTTGAACTTTTACTCTCTTGTTTATTCTGCGTTACTAAGTTTGTTTTAAACTAAAACATTACGTTAGGCTGTATCCCCGAATAAAACACCCAGCTACGTCCTTGAAGCAGGCCTCTTCTTTCAAGAAAGCTAGTCTCGATGAGGTAATGGTTTAAGCTAACCACAGGGCGCCCACGGCGGACACGACGAAGGCTTTTCGATCATTTCAGAGTACGAGAGACCACCTAACCTTTCAACGCTTGTTTGGCTTTTGCTCGTGTCCAGGCACGCTGAGCGATGTTGCTGTTTGCTTGCCTTAGTCTTAACTACTCCTTGCTTGCCTCATTCATCGTACTAATAGGCTTTGTTTTCTCTCCGTACACCTGCGTGCTCTCCTTTCCTTGCCCTTCGTGAGTTGCCAGTTAAGCGACGTGCAAGCAGAGCAATGCTCGATGGGGGCAAAGCTAGCAGCCCTCGACGTTTCCTTTGTCTCTCAATAGAAAATTTCTGCAGATCCATAGCTCGATTTCACCGTGACATTCTCCTGTGTTATAGAATGTTCAGTTTTCAGAAAAAGACTCCCTAAAAAGTCGAGTCGACCTTAGCAGGTTTGTAGCGTGCACTCACTCTCTGGTATTGCGTATCTTCGCTGTGCAACCTCGTGGAGGCTTTTTAATGCGAAAGCATTAAATGTCTCATTGAGCGAAGCCGGCGTTATCTGATGTCTGTAGCAGCGAAAAACGGCACCTAAATACCCATTGGCTGAGCGGAACGGCACCTAAATACCCATTGGCTGAGTGAAACGGTATCTAAATTTTCATTGGCTGAGCGAAACGGAACGTAAATTCCCATTGGCTGATCGAAACTGTACATATAACTTCCCATTGGCTGCAAAGCGGACGTGCCTCAGAAATAAAACACAAAGAAAAGCACAGCAACGCAGATGCCTCGTCACGCCTGAGCAGTGGGGGAGCGTGATGTCACCGCCGGAGCGCCGTGTGCAAAATGAAGACGTGGCGCGCTACTCGTAGGAATGCGAAAGCATTCTTACGCGTAAGCAATTTTAACTGTCTGCCGAATATTTTTTTTGTGTCACAATTTCCAGCTTTATATTAATGATTGTCGCGGGATGGCGTTCAGCAGAGGTTACTCCTGTCTTTTAGTGAGGTAGACTAGTGATGATATCAACACAAACAACTTAGTAGATTTTTTAGTTGTACTGCCAACTTAAACGTTGTTAAAAAAAACGCACTTCTTCTAAGCCTATGAGAAAAAAAAAATATGTTCCCATGAAATCAACCAGTTATCACCTCGGTTATTTTTTATTTTTGTTTTTTGTCCCGTTTCTGACCGGTTCTCGGTCTGCTTACCCGCGAAGACAATATGCGAGTTAAACTTAACACCACGGCGCAATGAAGGCCGTTTCAAAACTTTAAAACGTATATCGTCGTTGTTGTTATTTTCGGAGTGATGTTTGCTGCAAATTTCACAGTCCTCAATCACCATTACCTCATCACCATCATCCTGATCCTCATCATCAACAACGTCGTTGCGCTTCCCGCGTTAGGGGACGGGGCATTTCGGATCGGTCGGTGTTCTTTGAAAGTGCTATTGCGGTGGGTGACTACTTCTTCGTGGCTTTTTGTTTCGGTTGTTTGGTGAAGTAAAACAGAGCCAGCTACTTGTTTAAGCCACAATATATATTGGTTGAAATGTCCGTCTCGTGCACACCGGAGAAAAGCTTCGTATAAAACCACCAGCATCGGAAGTGACGGTTTCTAGATCGCGCCACACACGAGATGAAAGCCTGTCCCGTTCCAACTCCAAACAATCCTCCCTCCTGTGTTAACAACGAGCGAACGAGATGAGAAGCGGGCGACACGCGTGGTGACTCGGGAGAAAAAAGAGCAAGCGAGCACAACCACCACCACCACAGCCGTTCTTGTGTCCCGTCTGAGAAAACAAAGCAAAACAGAAAACTGCGCAAAAAACAGACGGACAGCGGAGAGATGGGGTTATATCTCGGGCCAGTTGACCGGTTGTCTCTCGACGCACCGGATAGGTTGGGCTGATTCGCAAACAGGGACGCTCAGCCCAAATTGTCGGTCGGAGCAGAGAACGCAAAGTACACGCTATCAGGTATATATTCGAGACGTTCTTCGGATCATTTACATTTTTTCTTATATGTTCGTTCGTTCGGTTTCTTCTCAGCCTTCTTCTTAAGGTTCCATTTTTTATTTTTATTTTTTTTGTAGCAGGAGCAGCAGCGAGGATCGGTATAACTGAAGCGAGCTCGCGCATCTCGATATCGGGTCGTCTTTATCCCGTTTCCTTTTGCTTCAATTTGCGTTTCTTTTGGCGGCGTGTGCAGTAATTGCAGTTTTTTGGCTGCCGCCGCCGTCGTTGCGACGTCGTCCGCCTACGGGCTGTGCAGCCACCGCGCTGTCTTTAATAAAAAGCAACGGTCCCAGCGCGGATTGATCGATGATCGGCCCCTTTTGGCGGGGACTGTGGGGATAACCCCTGATAAAGGGGGAACCGCGTTTGGCCAAGAAGATTACCGTTGCGATGGAAAGGGGAGGGAGGGGGGACTGGTGAAAAAGGCAGAGAGGGAAATGGGAGGAGAGAACACGGGAGAAGAGGGTTCGAGATTGTTAACTTCCTCGTGATCCGTTCGTGATGCAAAGAAGGGCTTCGGCTATTCGGTGGCGACGCCGCGAGTCCTTCGTTGTCAATCCAGTCCTTTCTCCTCAGCTCTGTTTCACTTTTTTTCTTTTTTTTTTTGTAGATCACATTTTTTGAATTTTGCGAATGGTTGTCCTGCCATTGAGGGAGGTTGAATTCACCTTGGCAGTTACAACGCCAAATGGGTTGCTGAGGCATTATTTATCCCGAGGATGCATTTCGTCTACGAAAACGCACGGATCCGATCTGAGAAAACTTCACTGCCTGAAAAATGAATGGACCATAAGAGCAGCACTGTTTTAAGCCGTGGCATTTTTCGTTTTTCATGATGTGCTTAGTTCTTCCATTTTTTATTCCTAGCCTGTTTGCATTTTTTGTTATGTTTTCCCAAAATCATACAACTATAAAACCAAAACCAATTTTTCGTTGTAGTTTTTGTTTCCCAGTCGTATTATATGGACAATAAGAGTGCTTAATATGTACGCTTAGTTCCCTGCGGAAAATATAACTCTTTGATGTATTCCGATGGCAATTTAGAGCTCGTAGAAGAGTGCAGGCATGATTCTTGTTCTTTCTCCTAATATTAATACCGCATACTTCAAAGGCCTTCCTCGCTTTTCAAGACCTAATTTGCACACCAAAGAACCCCAGCTTTCTGGGCGGCCGTCCCAGCGCCTCCTTGAACAATCCAAGAAGGTTAAAGAAACGCACGGACATACGAATTGTGCTCTTCTAAAATAAACATAGCTTTGCTCGTGGCACCTTTACAGTGTGCAGCAGATTTAAGAAAAGCGGGACAAACCCCTCCCACAAAGCTCTCTGCTTGCCACGATGGGCGGTGTCCTCCTCTCCGCTCAGCTCCTCTCCACCGTTCTATCTGCTAAACTGGAAAGGCTGGAAGGCTTTGCGGGAGGACCTTTTCCTGCGATTTGGGGTGACCTGCAAGAGACTACGATTTCTCGCGAAAAACACCTGCTCCTGCTGTCGTATTAGCACTGAATTCAAGTCTGGCGAACCATCCGGGAGCAAAGGAACAACAAAATAAGCAAGAAACGTTTTCTTTCTTATGTGGCGGCGGCAAGAGTCCGCCAAAGCAACGTTGTTGCTTGCGCATCCAAGCGGAGGAGCAGCAGCGGGAGGAGCCTGGCGTCAGAAGGTGCGCCCGCGTTTGCGAAAAGCGCCGGGAACCGACGCTTCTCGAAAAGCTGCTTTCCCTCGCTTGCTTCCGCGTTGCACACGCAAGCGTGCGACGAATCGCCGCTCTGCGCCCGGCTCAGAGCGTCGCTGAATACGTCGGTTGTTGTCCATTATACAGCGCCGACAGAGGGGCGAGCCGATGCCGAAGACGAAGCCGATCTGGAAGCCAAGGTCGTCGATCTATCAGCCGGCTTGAGGGCAAACGCTCGGTCCGCCCGCGTGAGCGCGGCGTTACGTGGTTATGCGACGGCCCTGAGTGATTTGCATGTGTATGGCGCGACTGCTCGCGCTCTTTGGGGAGGATGGAGAGAAAAGGGGCGGTAGCTGCGGCGGACGAACTCCATGGGCCGCGGCTGCAATTTCTTGGCCGTTTCGAACTCGAATCGAACCGTTATTTCTGCTCAGATAGGCGGCCGCACTTGCTGTAGTGAATTTTTTTAGCTAAGCTTACCTTATTCTTTCTTGGGTGTCACTGAGTTTTTTTCTCGCTTCCGGCGTGTATTATTTTGTCTCGGAGTTTGCCCGGGAAGTTTTGTTTTGAATTGGATTGTTTCCACGGGCACCGGGGAATACCGTCGGGTCGATTTACGGATGGACACGCGTTGATTCGGTGCACGGTAACTTATATAAACAGAAACAGATAGAGAGAAGGAGATGAGAGCGTGCGATGCGTCCACTCTACTCCGTTCACCCTTAGAGGCGCCCTGGGAAGGTTTCCGAGATCGCACGCTGGGCTGAGGACTTGCAAATATTGGAATGGCGTATAGCTCTTCGCCTGTCCGCATGAGAAAAAGTGAAAGCCGTTTACAACTCCCTGTAACGCCGAATTAGAGCGCAGCTCTTGAGGAGGAGGAGGGAAGGGTACTGAGGGGAGGGTATACCCCTCCTCCTCCTCCTTCTCCTCCCCTCCTCATATTTCAATCTCCTCCCCTCCTCCTCCCCGTCCTTCTCCTTCACCTCCTCCTCCTGCTCTCATCCTTCAACCTCCTCCCCTCGTCTCCTTTTCCTCTTCCCTCCTCCCCCTCCTAATTAATTAATTAGTTAATTTAATTTTGGCGGACAGGTACCGCGTCGGGCTATTGCACGAAAGGTCTCTGGTTCGAAGCCGGCCAAGCTTCCTTGGGGGGGGGGGGGGGAAGGGGAGGAGTGTCACTTGACTTGGGGAGGTCACGCAGACATGTACAAGTTACTCAAAAAAAGTAATTAAGTTAAGTTACTGAGTATTGACGTCAAAAGTAATTTGAGTAGAGTAAATATTACTCAAATAGAAAGTAATGCGAAAATTACTAATTACCGTAAAAAAGTAGCGAATTACTTTTGAAGTTACTTTTATATGTTTTTTATGGTAAAAGAAAGTACAGAGGTTTTGATCCGTCAGCGAAATTGTGCTAGCCAAATATGAATCTACTTGTTTTTTCACAGAAATGCTCTCATAGCTGGTTCTGCTTCTGTGTCAGTGGCGGATCCAAGGGGGGGGGGCGGACGGGCGACGCCCGCCCCCCCCCCCAAACAAAGTCGACCCCCCTCCCTCCCCCTTCGGAGGGCAATTTGACATGGGTGCACCCCCTTGCACAAGAATGAATGGGAGAATAGTATCCTTACAACTATTCCGCCCCCCCCCCCCCCCCAAAACGGAGTTCTGGATCTGCCCCTGTTCTGCGTGCCTAATTGTTTTGTACTTTCTTGTTTGTTTGGTCAATGATGTACTGCGAATGTGTCATTTGTACTTTGAGGTTTAGCACCGTCTGAACTTGACTTTTTAGACAGTGTTTGCTTGTTTGCAGTGTGGCGTAAAGTACATCTAAAAAGTACTTGAAGTACAAAGTAAATGAGAGGTTATGTACTTCAAGTAAAGTAGTAAGTACACCGGGTGCAATGCACTTGAAGTAACGTATATAAATAGATTTGAAGGTAAAGTACAAACACCTTTAACACAATCTTTCATGATGCCCTTTCATTCGCTATACAGTTTGTTTTTTTTTTAACTGGTATGCATTGTTTTAGGGGTATCGGAGGTGCATCAGTTTTTTACGAAAATTGCAGCAAATATTGTATATGGTCAAGTCGCCGCAGAGTAGTTGTTTTACTCTCGCTGACGAGCTATTCGACACAATCAACTTAAAGGCACTTATTTCCATCGGTCTTACATCCGCCATTACTTCACTCAGAGAAATGACGAGATGACGTCTAAAAAAAAGCGCGTTTTCACACGACGATACCGCCATTTTTTGTTTTTGAATTGGGGGAATGTACATTAAAGTCGGGAGTTTTACTTTCCTCGGAAAATACAAATACATGTTCAAAGAATTTACTTAAAGTTAAGTAAAATTTTTTGTAAACAGTAGTACTTTAAGTACCATGTACATAGAGTACTTCCCAACACCACTTGTTTATTATTTTTGTATAAAATCGTTCGGGGAATTACTACAGGTTTCTCGAACAATCTATAAATCTTTGAAGATCTGCATATTCTGAGTTTTGGGAGGAAAGGCAACGCAAAATGGTAATCTTTGCGTTGCCCTTTAGCACGCGATTCTTCGAGTACAGCACAAGCTACGGGAGTACAAGATGAGTTTCAGAGCAGGTGCTGCATTTTGTGGCCTCCCTTTGAGTGAGGATGCAATGTGTGCACCTCCTGTAGTGGGCGAGAGTTTCTACGTTGGGGAGAAGCGGGGACCAGCCCTTTCTTCAAATGGGTCAAGTCTTCTTGAGCTTCGGGACACAGAGAAACGCCAGTCTTCGGCGCAAATCCCGGAGTTACTCGGTCTCTCTTGCGTCGTGTCTGTTCGCTCCCCGCGCCTCGTAGCAGTGTTGTTGCAGTATGTGTGTGTGTGTGGGGAGGGAAGGGGGGGGGGGGGCCTGTGAAAATTTTGGGGGGTTTCGGACTCTTCAAACCATTTTCTGCCCCCCCCCCTTTCCTACGCCACATGCTTCCCCCTCTTTACAAATATCAGCTGATCTTCGAACATCTTATCTCCTTTGTGCAGGAAGGTTCGTTGATAGGCAAAACAACCACTAAAATTCGAAAGTAATTTATAACTTGGGTAGAAGTTACTAAAAAAAGTAATTAAAGTATACTACTAATTACCGAAATAAAAATGTAATTGAAAGTTACTAAACTACTCAGAAAAGTAGTTAAACTACAGTAACATGAGTAGAGTAGTTGAACTAGGGTGCCTCAATGTGCACATGAAGGCATCTTAAGTCGAACTACGTACGTACAAGTCTGGGGTCACGTGACCTCGGGGAGGGGGTCACGTGACCTCAGGGAGGGGTCACGTGACCTCCACCCCCTCCCTGAGGTCACCGAAGGTACCCGAGGTCCTCCCGAGGTCACCGAAGGAACCCGAGGTCCTCCCGAGGTCCTCCCGAAAAAACCCGAGGTCCTCCCGAGGTCCTCCCGAGGTCCTCGGGGGGAAGGGGGGGGGGGCGGGCTCGTGGTTACGCCGACGCCGACGCTGCTCAAGCCGGAAACGGGTGCCTAAGAGCTGCGCTCTAAGGCCTGGTTCACACTTACAGCTAATCCGCTGCCGCCGAAGCGGAATCGGCCGCGGCAATGCACAGTCGACGCTACGCCCGGCGGCCGAATTCTTGCAGATTCGCCCGCCGATTCGCAAGTGTGAACCAGGCCTAAAAGTCATATGTCCATCTATCCTGGGCCATCAAAAGGAGATAACAAACATGAAAAGTTAATGTCGCGCGTGTAACATAAAAAACGAAAACTGGGTGCGAAAAGCAATGTTTCTTGTCGCGATGACGAAGACGACGTTCCAGTTTAAAGGGGTCATGAAGCGATATCGGGTTGGAATGTTCATGACTTCACAGAGGCGTGCTGGTCCTAGTTTGGCCCAAGTGTACTCGCACTGACCACCACTGATTTAGAAGCTTCTTGGTCGCAGTGAAAAAGCGAGAATAAAAGGAGACTATTTATTTCAGTCTTGCTTTCGCAAAGCTTGATGACGTAATTGTGGGATCGAAACCACCCGCCTGACGTCAGTCGAGCGCGGCTCATGGATTGGATATGAGAACTGCGTGAGCGCTCGACTTCGGCTCGTAACAATTAATGCCTCGGCGAACACTCGTGTAGTGGCTCGTGTTCAACCACTGCGGTGATGAAAATCGCCGAACTCTAACAATGCCAGGACCTCAGCACGCATTTTCTACTTCGCCGAACCCCGCGCGTGGCTATGATTAACGTTGGCGGCATTGGATAGGCGTCAGGCCACGTGGTCGCTTGTTCATTTCCACAGTTCTTACTTCAACAGTTCACCGCTCTACCAATAGACCTTTTTCGCAAGGGCGCCGCCATCTTGAATTGTCGTTACTTCCAGTATGGGCGAAAACATTGTTTTGCCGTCGCCACGCCAGTAGAAGGCATGTAGGAGATAAACGTAACCGTCGCACATTTTCGTTTTGCCCCCCCCCCCCCCTCTATTTTTTTTACTAGTTGCAGGTTGAAACGTTTTGATATTTTTTCGTCGCTTATACCGGATATGCCTACTTGGCGGTCGGGGGTGAGCATAAGCAGAAAAGGTCTATAGACCGATCTCACCAGCGAGTTTTGTTACGCCGCCGCTGCCGCAATGCATCAAGGGAACTTTAGTCTTAATTTCTGCACGTGGGACAACCTCCCTGAAGCACTGTGCCATAGCCTCCTCTATACTGACAAAGTCTGACAAATCGTCATGTGACGTGGTCGCCGAAAGTGAAAAGGTAAAGCGGCAGACAAGAGTCATGTAAAAGGCGCCCCGCTGCGGCGAGACGCCGAAACACACTTGTTCCGAGCGATGGAATGTCCGCTCGTGTTTCTCGCGTTTCTCGGGCTACCGCTTATTTTCTCATCGGGTTTGAAAACCATGTTTCGGGTCCTCGCCGCTGCAAAAGCGGTGCGCTGAATTCCAGACTCCCCGACTCCCCGAGAAATGCTCGGTGCTATCCAGATCCTCGCGCTCCAAATCTGCATGCGACCGGGTACTCTATATGGCTCCGTCATCTAACTGCCAGGCTTTGTGAGTATAGAGGAGGCTATGGTCGAACGCTTGATGATTTTGGTGTACTGAGCTATCGACGGTCGCATGGCCGCTTGTTATGGCTCCGGGTTGAGGGGATGAACGATGCACATATTTCTCGAATTTATTTGCCGACTGCCATTGCTTAGAAAAAAAAACTAAGGCAACTTTATTCGGTTATTAACGTTAGGGAGTGATTCTGAGTAGTATTTAGCGAAAGTTGAAAAATCGTTTCATGGCCCCGTTAAAGACCACCAACGGAAAATGATTTTATTAAGTTTTTTTTTTTTTAACATAGCCATCAATCAATCGATTGCGATATCAGAGAGTCGGTAATCTCTCGGAAAATAAACCCGAAAGCAGAGTCTATATTGACTCATCATTTGGAGCCATGTTCAGACACGTGCAAAGTTTTTTCGCGGGATTAATTACGAATAGAAGTCTATAAACGCGTGATGGCCTTCAGGGAAATGTCATACTTAAGTATCAAGCAACTACAAAAAAGCAAAATGGCCAACTCAACAGCAAACAAAGAGCAGATCATAAAGCCTGGGTAAACGGGAAATGCTCCGTCAATTTCGGTGACGGCTACGTCCTAGTCGACACGTGTCTCGTACTTCAAACGCAGGAGAAAAAATAAAAAACGAATTCAGAATAAACATCAAGTGTCTGGGAGAAACCCGAAAACACGCGGACGCACTCAGAAAGATCGTGTTGTATAGATTCTGCTTTTTTCGTTTTTCGAACTCGTGTTCCGTTTTATCTTTGAAGCGGAAAGCGGAAATTGGCGACCACAAAACAGGATGAGGTCTCTCGACGCTCTTGTGTTGGTTTGCTTGAGTTTCCCACGTTCCTATATCACGGAAAGGTTCTAATTGCGGTACAATCTTCTCCACTCGTTTTCCCTTTCTTTTTTCTTTTTTTGTTAGGGTTGCGAAATGGCTGCTGCCTTAGTTCCCTGGGAGCCACTTTTCAACAGTTCGACCGTTTATATTCCTCGCAAGCGGGTCAGTGCCTGCAATGCGGGAATCATTCACCGACTTTAGCTGACGACACAGAACTTGAACGAACACATGACAGATGGGGGAAGAGGGTTAAACTACCGAAGCAGAAGGCGTCCGCATAAATGCCCCATATAATACGCCACTTCCGCCATGGAAGTGGCGTTTAAAGAAAAGCTGCAAAAGGCTCTTGAAACAAAACAAAAAAAAAACGAGTTACAGGTGAATTCTAGAGTATTTTTATCTCCTAAATCTGAATATCACGTTAGTTTTCCCTCAAGATGTAAGTAAACGCGAGAAAACACGAAAATCTTCCGACCAGTCGTTACGTCATGCCCAAATATTTCGGCCGTCAAATGCATGTCGCTGGTGTGGGCAGCGCGTGCAATTGCAAGCTTGCCAGGTATACTTCCCCGCACTGACACCAGTCGTGACGTATTTTTCTGACTTTTTTATTTTGTGAAAATAGCAAGAGTGCGCGTGCATAGCTTCGATAGGCGCTGAAGATGCGCGAGAGCGGAGATTCCGAACACTCTGGACATGACTTCACGCTCCGGGAAGGAGTGACTTCAGCGGTACTTCGAAAATGTTTTTCTGCTGCCTCTGTGTGTCAAGGGGTCGTTTTTACAAGAGAAGAACAGTCACCGTTTTAGGGAACAACCATTCAGTGCGCCTACCTTGACAACGCCATGGCGTTGTCTTAGATATCCGTCAGACCGCCTGGAGCGAATGTGCCGCAAACGAGACTCTATGGACATTCGCTCCATGGAGCGCCTGATGTTGTTCGCTCCCGACGCGGCGACAAAACAGCGACTATTGCGCAAGCGAGCGTGCCGCCGGACAAAATTCGTCGGTCGTTCGCCGTATTCTATTCGCCCCACGGAGTCCAGCCTTAACGTACTAAATTTTGCCCAAATTTTCCGACGCGTAAGCTTAACGCTTGTGCGACGAAAAAGCATCTCAGGGCTGTAAGGTCAAGTTACTATACGACGACGGCATTACAAAACCGTGTATAGCTTACTCCCAAAAAGCTCGGTGTTCTGATGTCTCCGCGCGCTCTCGTCTCCCCCTCTCCCTCAGTTAATTGCTCGGTGCATAGCACCATTTCTCGGACTTTTATTTGTCCCACTCGCAGAAACACAAAGGCTAAGCTTTATTCAACCTCGTACACGCGTCCACGCAAAAACACTAACCCTCTTTATAGAAAGGGAAACCTATGACAAAATCAACGATCCGCGATCAGACCGGCGCGGCACGTGCCGGTCAACTCACATTGTTGTCGATAAAGAAAACTGCTTTGAGATTAATGCCGCTAGCGCGTGGCAGCCTTTTCTTCCTCTCTTTCCCTCCCTCCAAGCTCACCATGCAACCTCTCCAATTTCGATTCCCCCAAAATATTTTTTTTCGGACATAGGGGCCAGGTAAACTATTGTCTGATATGCCGGCGGTTAGCCGTGCTTCCCTCTTTGTCTCTCCCCCTCCTCCTCTTCCTCCTTTTGCACGATCCCCGTCGTGCTCCGTCGGCGACCGACCACACCGCCCCTCTTCACCGTCGTTTGTCCGTGGCTACTCGTAAAAAATAAGAATGATCAAACGAGAAATGAAGCAACAGGTCCGATTCCATCCGTGCGGGAAAACTTTCTGAGGGAAGAACGACTCGGAGGAATTGTGCTTCCGAGGGCCCCACTATGAGCGCCACGCGAGTCTGGTTGGCCGGCAGGGAGGGATAGTTAGCACGCGCTTTTTCTTCTCTCTTTTTTACATCGCGCGCCTAATATGAGGTCTGTGCGCGTGCGCGCTTGTGTGTATGTGCGTTGATGTGTGCCGGCATGCGCGTGACGTACGTTAAGCCCGGGAATGTGTTCAATGAAGAGGACGCGTGTGTGGCGTACCACCAGGAGCTTGGTTCCGACCCGTTGCGTCTGGGCGATTCGGCTTTGATGAGGGTTGTTTTGAGCAAGGTTTTCGGGTTTTCCGCCTTTGTGCCTTTTCTTCTTGTTTTTTTTTTTTTTTTTTTAGTGACCGGTTTTTGAAAAGATTAAGATGTTGGCGGTGAGGAGTTTGGAAGCTGGCGGCTACCGCTGTTCCGTTTTAATAATAGTTTTTTTTTCTTTTTTGGTACGCGCGGTGAGGGAAGGGTAAATAAAGTAGATACATTCGGAGTTTCAGTATAATAAGCTAAGGGGTAGTACGTTAAGCGACATTTATTTTTTCAGATTTGAAGTAGGTTAATAGTAGATGGAGAGGGGAGAGGTTAGCTTTCTTACTTTATAGTGTCGTGAGCGTGCGACAAAGTTTTGTCTTAAATATTCCGCAGCCTGAAAACGGACTAAGAAATATGTAACACAGCTATAGGGTTCCTTAATTAAAAGCTCGTTTTTTTCTATCCTTGTTTCTCGGATAGTGTGTCTCTACTGGAGAACTACAATACTGCATCTTCTTACCGGCATAATAAAATATACTGGGGCATGGCAGAAAAGAAGAAAATAAAAAGCAGGCACAAGCGTGGTTTCGCACAAGTGTTTATGTAAACCTTGTACTCTTTACCTGAATTATGCTTGAACTATGGCTCACGTGACTCTACCAAAAAATAGTATTTGCACAAATTTTTTTTTTTTACCCTGGGTGGCGTGCCAGGCTGGGCAGAAAGGTTAAAACGCCCGTACGGAGGTCCGGCGGGCTGGCAGTTAGACGAACCGGAGGAAGAAGACTGAAATGTCTGCACAAAATTATAAAATAACTACTCTTTAAAGGTTCGTTGTCTATACTCCCTTCCTCCTTGCGATATACCGCGATGGATGCCACGAGCTACACGAGCCAATCCATGGTTCAAAGCTTGTCTCGTGACTTCGCGCTCCTCGCGTCGCTCCGCCCAACCGGAAGGACACGTGACACCCTCCGAGCCACGAATTGACTCCGGTGGCTCGTAGCGTCCTTTGCGGTTCATCGGAAGGTGAAACAAAGTATAGCAACTTCTACTACCTGAGAGACCTCCGCATGGGGGCTTCTGAGCTTCCATAAATGAGGCGGACCTGTTTTGCTGACTCGTTTTAAAACGATTACGACGCGCAAGTATATATGCGCACGCATGCGCGATTTCAAAAACTGCATCCGGTGAATGTGCACCCTCGTTTGATATCTTCGTGTTCGGGGGATTCTCAACCATAGCAGCTTGGCGGCAATCTTATTTCGTTAGACTCGCGAAACCGTCCCAGAAACGTTCGCAACTTCAAAACCCTCTGCAACAAACGAAGTGCAAATAGGCTCCATGTACGTAAAACGACACACCGCTGAATGCCAAATGCTTCGAGACGCACTTATCATTAAGCAATTTTTTTTAAGCATTGATAGATTCTTGTTTTTTTTTTTTTTGTGTCGTCAAAAATTTAAAGCGAACGAACTGATTGGCGTAACGACGTCACTTCCCTCTTGAGATTCCGTTGCGAAGCTTAATCTTTTGCAGTTCCTACACGCTACGGGGGACTACTGTTTAGACACAACTTCCCCGGTTCGTCCCATAATACGGTCTTATTTCCGCACAAAATTTCCTCGAGCCCAGAGGTTATTACTTTGACGGACTGCGAAACGAAATCACAGCCTTACCAAAAAATGAAATAAAAAAAAAGATTGAATGAGGAAGTGAGTTTGGGGCGCAGTCGCCTGAGCAGCGTCGGCATGCAGCAGCAGCCCCAAAGGGCATCTGGCATATGTTGAACACGGGCAGCGTCAAGCAGTCGCCCCTCGGCTGCTCCTTCTTCTCTCCACACGGGGAGGGAGAGCAGCGACGTTAGAAGCGCGAAACGAAGAAAGATACGTGAAATGGAATGAAGACCAAAAAGATGGGGGAAGGAAGGGAATAAGTAGGCTCCTTTTGACCCTTTCGCTGCCTTTCTGGCGTCCCGGGTGAGGCTAGTGGTCTCTTCTGCAGATATCGTGGGGTCGTATCTCACGCTGGCTGCTCCGCTTTGGATGCCATTGTTGCTGCGCCATGGTTCTTTTGCTCGCTCTTTTTAACTCTTTCACTGTATTTTTTCTCCTTCTGTTCCTGCGTGCGTATTACGTCTCTCGGACCGCAGCGCCATTTTGAAATTTGCCGTGGCTAAGAGCATAGCCTCCTTATGCTAAGAGACTCTCTGCGTGCGCGCGTTTTGCACAGTCCTGGTCGAACGATATCTGTCTCGAGACAGCAAACAAGTTGCTCTTGGCTTCTTTTTTTTTTCCTCCCTTCCTTTTTTTCGTTACAATTTTTTTATCCTTCTCTCCTTCTTTAACTGACTGTTAAACTTATCTTGTTATTCATTAATAGGGGGCTTCAACGGCGACTAAAAGGAGCAGGCGCCTCAAAACTATCTTCCTTGCAAACTTAATTTACTCCTAAAGATTACCAGCCTACCACAAAAAAGGGGGGAAATGTATATAAACAAGTGTTATTGCGGAAAATAATGTTGTTAACTGAAGAAAGAGACAACACTAAGAGTCCCCTTTAATTACTTACGTGCGAAATGTATTTATATTTAAATACGTCAGTATAAAACATCCCATCACAAATTTAAATCGAATGACAAGGAGAGCAAGCAAGAACGCGAGTTAAACAATTAATTCAGATCCTGCGAGCTGTACCATGTTTTGTCCCGTCCCTGCTGGCTGGTCCATCCCCCCCCCCCTTCTCTTTGTTTCTATTATATACCGCCGTTGCAGTGGCAGAATACGCAGATGCAGCTTCCTGCACATGTTTCCCACGTTTTTGCCACAATGTTGCGGCGAAGTTGCGGAAGAGAAGACGTGTGGATTCTCAAGCTGTCAGCGGTGCCGCGCTCTGGGGCACAACCTGAGAAACGCTGCCCCTAATGCCACGAGACCAGACCTGACAGCGTCACAATTTGAGACGGACCTGTCGACTTTTATTGCGTTTCTTCTCCTCGGTGAAGATGCAAAATGCAGTCTTATACTTCGTTTCAGCTTGGGTCCAGACGCAGCCGACGCTACGAGCGCGAGCGTGTGGCCCTGAACAGTGCTTGCATTGCACGAGCGCGCGTGCTTGGCAGGGACGCTGAAAGCCCGGAGCTCGCGCTTGTAGCATCGCCTGCGTCTGGACCCAAGCTGAAACGAAGTATAGACTATCATGAACGGACATACACGCGCACACTTACTCGCCTCTCTCTCCCTCTCTCGTCCTTCATCGCGCATGGACGCAAACATGCGCGTGCCTGCGTTCTCTGTGTTTCCTACCGATCCCCAGACAGGCCCACACACAAGCCGATATTGGCGACTTTTAGCAAACCGTTACCGTGTTCCGCGTACCGCTCTACCGGAGCCTTCGAAACATGCAGTTACTTGCGCGCCCCGCGGTCACGATATCACTCGGGCGCACGCTTAAAAGCATATTTAAAAGGCTCCGGTAGAGCGGTATGCGGAACACGGTAACGGTTTGCTAAAATTCCCTACTTTCTCTTGATGTCTCTGTATTCCTCCCCTGCAGACACGCTCACAACAGGCACGTAGCCAGGATTTTGTTTCGGGGGGAGGGGGGGGGGCATCCATGACAAAATGCTGTATGAGGGGGAGGGGGAGAGGAAGCCCCAGCAAAATGAAAAATTTCGGGGGGAGCCCGGGATCCCATGCCCCCCCCCCCCCTTGGCTACGTGCCTGGCACACAAACATATATTTCGTTCCGTCGCTCTCACACGCATATATACACCGCTATTATCACTCTTTCTCGGTCTCACAAATATACGTACATATTATCTCCTTCTGACTCCTCACACAAACGAATATCATGTATCTCTCTTCCTCTCTCCATCAGACACACACATATCTACACCAATATTATTTCTTTCTATTACTTATTTCTCTCTCTCACACACACACCAGTCTATTTCTAGCAGCTCTCACTCACACCCATGAACACCAAAAGCATGCGCCAAAGGCTCCGGTAGTGTGTGGTACAAGGACACGTCGCTCCGCGAGGAGCCGAACTAATCTTGCAACGGTTCTTGGGATGAAAACGTGTACGTATGCAAACCGGGTGAAGCGAGTGCCAGTCGGGCTTCGCCCTCTCCCGTCTGTATACACGGCTTGCGCTGACGTCACACCGGCGGACATTGCTGTGGCCTTGCTGCCGAGCGCGCACCTTCCGCAGCATGCACTTCGCACCAGCAAAAACAATTTTTTTTTTATTTGGCAAGGGGGTATTTATTTGTCGGTCTTAGCTGAGTGCGTGCTGACGGTGAGCTTCCGCACTGCTCTTGCGACGAGCATTCCACGCCATTAAGCCGGGGTCACACTGCTTACACATGATACAAAAGAGAGTCTGCATACAGATTCAAACGTGAGTCACCGCGTTATCCGTGCTTCGAATGCAGCATGGCAATGAGTCCAAGGGGGAAACTTTGCACGCGGTATTCGAACTAGGGATATTGCGGTGACTCGTGTTTACAGACTGTCTTTTGTAAGAGTTATGAGCAGAGTGACCCCAGCTTTAAGATTGCCGGACTTGGGAACCTATGAGCGTGTGAGCTCGTTCTGAGCATGCCCAGTGAGCAGTACCCTCAACTATGGCGTCTAGCGAATACCCCCTACAGGAAGGACCACCAACACGAAGCGACGACGTCATGTGCAATCCACGCATATAGGTGTGGGATAGGCGACCTCCGCTCCAGCAAGTTCTTATATAACATCCTTGCTTCCGTCCGACCCGATTTCCCAAATAATTGCTCATCGGAACAATTTGTGCAGCGGGCAGAAGCGAATTCGGATAAACGCAACGAGACTACACCCCGGACTGCCCCCCCGTTCATTAGCCGGCAAATAGGCCACAAGACAATGGCGGCGCCCGGGCGACTCCCATCTTTTTTTACACACAGCACAAGCGTATAAATGAACCAGAATCATGCGGAAATCTAGTTCTGACCGAGGATGCTTACACGTTAATTGAGAAGTGAGATTCCCGTTCGCGGGCCAAAGTATATATTTTCTCCGCAGGCGCGCATGACATGCGCGCACGTGCGTGCTATAACTGTCCGTGTCTGGAATACGGTTTAAGACACGAAATGAATGCGTTTGCCCGGAAGAAAAGGGGATGTACTTGCCCGGATAATCAAAGAGGAATTGTAGGTTCTTCTATGGTATAACCTCTCCCATTTTTGGTTGTTGTTTTTTGTTTTCTTTCTTGTCTTTTGCGGTTGTACATTCGTCTTTTCTGTGAGCAACGAAACGATCCCGTCCATGGCCGCCCGCGCTAATTAAAGCAGCAACTTAGGAGGTTTCATTGTTCGGCGTCTGTCTGCGCGGCTCTTTTTTTTTTTTTTTTTCTAACGAGCACAAGAAAGGAAGCGAAGGAAGAAGAAGAAGAAATAAAAAAAGATGAGACTGTGGCTTCCGCCTTTGTCGAGAATGACGCTGCAGAACGCGTCGGACCGTGCGCGAAACCAAGATGGCCGTCGTCTCTTTGACCCGTTTAGTATTTCGTGTGGCTCGTAGATGCACGCGCGCGTGCGTCTGTTTGTGCGTGCTGGTGAGTGAGTGTGCGCGTGCGAGGGTACCTGCGTGCGTGCGTGCGTGCGTGCTTGCGACGCTGTTTGCGAATATGCTGTCGGTGAAATTCGCCTTTTGATTCGTCGTTTGGGAGACCTCTTGCGTGTCGCGCGTGTGTGGGCCTCTTCTCAAGTAGAGGCATTGTTGTTGCTGTTTTTATTTGTTTCTTCTTTTTTTCTGTTTTGAAGTGTTGAGGGGGCCGTGGATGGCTTCTGATTGGAGAACGGCGGGGGTCGGAAGTTTTGTTTCTTGAACCTCTTTGTTGAGGCGTTAATTTCCAGCGCTTGATTGCATCGTGGCGTATAGTTTTGACGACGTCGCTGCGTGGGCCGCTATACGATACTGTGAGTCACTGTTTTATTGTTGTTGTTTTTTCGCGCGGTTTCTTGCTAGGCCGGATCATTAGGCCGGAGGTGAGGAGTTATTTGGTCGGCTTCGACGACCAAATAACTGCACAGAAAAGGACTAGACCTCGAGCGCTGGTGTCTCTTCGTTTTTTACCCGGCCGGTGCTGTTTTTTTGTGGAATCATTTTGGAAAGCAGCAAATCGACAGGTGGATTGGACGGGTAAGTGGCACTAGCTTACTTTACAGAAACTAATATATATATATATATATATATATATATATATATATATATATATATATATATATATATATATATATTACTTTGGAGGCCATGCTCTCGAGTGAGGGCATGCATGGCCTCCAAAATTGCCGGTTCGCAAAGCTCGGAAACCATATGAGAGCGAGAAAATATAAGGGTGGTGACGTTAAAGGTCACGTAGAAAATTAAAGAAAACGTGAACGTAGTCCGGAATTCTCGCGATATATACATTAATTTGATTGTAGTGAGTAGCCACCTCTAACGCCGTCCTAACTGTCTTTCGAGATGGACGACATGCTGGGGACGGCAGCGGCAGAATCATGTCCAGAACAATGACGTGCCATGTAACTGAATGTAGGGGCACCGGCAAGTGTAAAGCCGGGGTCACAGTGCTCATACATCATACAAAAGATGCCCAAGTTTCCCTTTGAACTCTGCCATGCTGTATTCGAAGTACCAGTCTTGCGGTGGCGCGCGCCCAAGTATCTCTTTGAACCATTATCTTGAAGGCGTCGCGCCTGTGATGGCTCTTCGAAGAGTCGCATTCATTTATGAGAATTGTTTTTTCTGATTCGTCTCACCGACATCGCTTCGACGCAAGATTTTTACTGCTCGCTGCGAACCCGTTTCACGAGTATTGCGTGTACCGATTATACGCCGAGCTCATGTTTGTATCACTCGCCGCGTTCTTGTCGCCGCGGTTTCTTCGCTTCCTCGTTTGTGCGGAACAGTTTGTTGTTCTGGTGGGAATCCGTGTGGTCGACGATCGGTGCCTCCACTCGCGTGATAAATGAGGTGGCTTCTCTGGCTTTTTTTTTTTTTTAAGACTTTTTTTTTTTTTTCACAAAGAATGGGGTGCCTGCGATATACGGAGCGTAAGCTGGGCTTGGCTTGGCTTGCTTGAACCGGATTTGTTGTCCTCCGTCTTCCGCCGTTCCGAGTTCCGGGTGGCTATGCGAAACTAACGGCCGCCAACAGCGATGGCTGCCCTTTGGCGAGCCTGGATTGCTCGGGCGTAGACGCGGGGATGGGTGTTCCCCTGCGCCCAGGGAGATTTCTCTACTTCTAAAATTCATCTCGGAAATCGATCGTTCTTTTCTTCTTTTTTGTCTGTTTCTTTTGTAGCTCGTTTAACTTCGAAAGATGGATCCGTAAATAATCGCAACTCGCCGCTCAACAATGTTACGAGGTCTGCCTTCCGTGGACTTGAGAGCGAGGTATGTTCGCCCATGGGTGGAGCCGTTCGTCGACTTTTGTGCTGGCGCTTTGTTTCGTCTCTTCTTTATGATGTCGGCTTAATCTTATCACCCTTCGCTTTGTGGTTGGTCCTTCGCTGTCATATTATTATCCGATTTGTTCGCGAGATAAAGGAGCTCAAGGATTGATGTGATATCTGCCGCAAAAACAATAAGTGCAAGCCCTCTAATGCGAAGACACGAAACATTGCGTGCAACTCTCCAGGGAGCTGTCGTCTCACTTTACTATCTCTAAAGCATACGAATATTATAACCGACTAGTAGGAATTGAACACTATACGGGGCGCAAGTTCGTCTCGCTTCGTTTGCAGGGGTTGTGGCGACGTCAGAACACCGAACTCTGAGTGGCTCTGAATGAAGGATAGTGGGTGGACCCCGAAGCAAGCTACCTTGAGGTCTACCCCTATCCTTCAATCAGAACCAATCAGAGCTCGGCGCTCTGACGTCATCACAACCCCTGCAAAAGAAGCAGACGAATTTGCGCTCCGCATAGCAGTAAAACTACCAACTTGCAAGGCATATCAGGCAATACGGAATTGGTGTGCAGCGTAAAAGAGAGGGTAGAGGTGGTAACTCAAGAATATTCGAAGTGTCCCGGGTCTTTATTCACACGAGGGAAAAATTCGGAAATTTCTCACGTGCGCTCGCATCACACGACGAAAGTATCAATCAGGCCTTTTGCAATGCGGCGTTGTGGCGCCCGCTCCCCGTTGGAAAGAGGGAGGGATGCTCGGGCAGTACAACAAACGATCCCGGTATAACGGCGGATTTGTTTGTTTTAGTGATAGTTTGTTGTCAAATGTGGAGACTGCTGAATTCGGGCCGGTGGTGTCAAAAGTGGAAACCGCTAAATTGGACTGCAAAGGCTCACATCCCTTACCCCAGTATACCTCGCCGGTGTGAACGACGAGGAGGTGATTGCGACCGCAGCCTAAGTAGCACAGAAAACCGGCCCGACACCGGGCTGGCTTCGGGAAAAGTGTTCGGGCCAGTGTCAGTTCTGGTCTTGATACACCCTGCGGAACCTGGCCCGACGCCCATTCCGGGCAGACAGTGCTTCGGCTCAACCATGGTTGAACCGAATTATGCGGCAACGGGCCGGCATCGGCTGCTGGTTCCGGGCCGGCAATATAGCTCCCAGCTTCGGTCTAACAGTGGCAGAAACGTATTATGCGGCAATGGGCCGGCATCGGCTGCTGATTCCGGGCCGGCAATGACTCCCAGCATCGGCCCAACAGTGGTCAAGTGAACTATCCGGCAACGGGTCGGCACCGTCGGCACCGGGTGCCGATTGTGGCCGGCAGTGGTTTCCATCTTCGGGCAGGTCTTGGATGTCGATTCCGCGCCATGGGTGTCTTTCACGGCTGGACAGATGATGGCAAGCAGTATTGGCCGGTGTCGGGTCGGCATATATTATAATTGCGGAGGGGATAAGATACGTTTTCAGGTTAACAGGTACTGTAAATAAGCAGTCAAGTCCTAATGTAACTTGATATTTAATCTTAATTTGAAACACAGTTTTGTGTTAATACAAAAAAAAATCTTTCTTGGGCATATTTGAAATGAGAAAGGGCGCAATGGTAAAGCTGGTAGATACTTTTTTTTTCTCAAGTTATTGACCATTGAATTGACCGATGCAATACCTGACGTTTTCCCAGACTGTCGGGGATCGTACCTATGAGCACTTTCTCTTCAGTGCCTCCTTAAAACTACTGCAATCGAATTTCTTGCGGCACCCTTAAAATAGAGATGAATATACTTGATGAATAAAGTTTGGGAGGCTCATATTCATGACTTGTTAAGTATCTTTTAATAATCCTAACACTTCTGGTAGCTCGAAATTAGAACTTATTTAATAAAAATCACTTCTGCAAATTTAGAAAATTTGCGAAAGTCGTTCCTCCCCGGTATTATTGTTTACTCGAGAGTGCGAAAGTACCCATCCTCGGTCTTGTCTACTTCAAAATTTTGAAATGTGCGTGTGTGTGTGTGTGTGGGGGGGGGGGGGGGGCGGGGGAGGGGGGCGCGATCGTTGCTTTGTTATTTTGTTTCAACGCCACTGCTCACGCGCGCCTCTGTCACTGGCAACCAGCAAGTACTTCAAAGTTCTGATGTCGATCGCCGAGCGTCAGGCACATCCCTCTGTGGATTTCTCCCCCGTGGCGAAAACCGCTTAAAGCTTCACCGTGGTATTCTATACATTTCACGAGCTCAACGAACCAGAACTAAACTGAGCGGCAAAACAGCGACAGCCATTATTAAGTCAAGCACGCTGAATAAGTTACTTGGCTCTTGTGCAGTAATTCAACCACAAACTATATAACACCACCACCTGCTCTCTCTCCCCCTCTCTCTCTCTCTTTCCCACTCTAACGAAACACTGAAAGCGCCTGTACTGTAAGGTAGGTATGTATTCAGGGGTTTTCTTGTGAGATGAGTACCGAACAAATCAATCACACGAGGTACTGCGAAGTGCTTAATTTCGAATGGCATGAATAAGTTACTTGGCTCTTGTGCAGTAATTCAACCACAAACTATATAACACCACCACCTGCTCTCTCTCCCCCTCTCTCTCTCTTTCCCGCTCTAACGAAACACTGAAAGCGCCTGTACTGTAAGGTAGGTATGTATTCAGGGGTTTTCTTGTGAGATGAGTACCGAACAAATCAATCACACGAGGTACTGCGAAGTGCTTAATTTCGAATGGCATGAATAAGTTACTTGGCTCTTGTGCAGTAATTCAACCACAAACTATATAACACCACCACCTGCTCTCTCTCCCCTCTCTCTCTCTTCCCACTCTAACGAAACACTGAAAGCGCCTGTACTGTAAGGTAGGTATGTATTCAGGGGTTTTCTTGTGAGATGAGTACCGAACAAATCAATCACACGAGGTACTGCGAAGTGCTTAATTTCGAATGGCATGAATAAGTTACTTGGCTCTTGTGCAGTAATTCAACCACAAACTATATAACACCACCACCTGCTCTCTCTCCCCCCTCTCTCTCTCTTTCCCGCTCTAACGAAACACTGAAAGCGCCTGTACTGTAAGGTAGGTATGTATTCAGGGGTTTTCTTGTGAGATGAGTACCGAACAAATCAATCACACGAGGTACTGCGAAGTGCTTAATTTCGAATGGCATGAATAAGTTACTTGGCTCTTGTGCAGTAATTCAACCACAAACTATATAACACCACCACCTGCTCTCTCTCCCCCTCTCTCTCTCTTTCCCACTCTAACGAAACACTGAAAGCGCCTGTACTGTAAGGTAGGTATGTATTCAGGGGTTTTCTTGTGAGATGAGTACCGAACAAATCAATCACACGAGGTACTGCGAAGTGCTTAATTTCGAATGGCATGAATAAGTTACTTGGCTCTTGTGCAGTAATTCAACCACAAACTATATAACACCACCACCTGCTCTCTCTCCCCCTCTCTCTCTTTCCCGCTCTAACGAAATACTGAAAGCGGCTGTACTGTAAGGTAGGTATGTATTCAAGGGTTTTCTTGTGAGATGAGTACCGAACAAATCAATCACACGAGGCACTCCGAAGTGCTTAATTTCGAATGGCAGTGCGTGAGCACTGAGCAAGGTTTATTAATATTTTTTTAACAGTAGCTTTGCCGTTTTATAAAATCAGTCACGGCGCGTGTTCTGTCCCCCACATATGTTCCGCTTTTCCACGGGACATCTGGATTTGTTTGAACGCGTGGAGCAGAAATGATCATTGCAAGTGTTAGTGCGTTCATACTGCACATGACTCGCCTGCCAAGGAGGAGTTCTCGCACCAGCTATATAGTCTGACGTATGTATACTGGGCAGTATTCGATACAAGAAATAATGTTCGAAGAAAAAAAAAAAGAAGAAGAAAAACGAAAGCGAATGTAGAAATGCGGGCAGCCAAGAAACTCATTTCTCTTCGAGCTAGTGTGTATACGTTTGCACATATCGGTCCCCGTAGAGGTCTGCTTCTCATCGCCTCGCTCCCACCCAGGCACGCATAGCCTTCCGGCAAGGATTAAACGTAGTCACAATTAGATCCGTCGACAGATAGCGCCAGGAGCGGGCCCTGAACATATCTTCTCGTGTATTCGGCGTATATCCATACATAAATAACCCGGGTTCTTCTCGTCCGAACGGCACATCGGGCGTTTCTGCCCCCAAGTGTTCCCGTTTCCGCCTTAATTCGACCGCCTTTGAATTCCCGGCCCTTATGCAAATCAGGGGCTGGGTCAGGGCGCGCGGTTGCTCCGACTCCCGAGCTCGTGCAGCGGCGTCCAGCGATTCGTTATGCAGATGCCTTTCCTCCAGACCAATTTCTCGCTCGATGCGCAGAACAGAAGAGGCCACCCGAATGGAAGGGGCGATGCTTCGAGATATGAGTTTATATTCCGCCTCCTCCATTTTCTTGCTTCTCTTGGAGGGGCAATCGAAAGACGGTGGCATAGAAATGAGACTGCTCTCCGGTTTTTTTTTTTTTTTTGAAGCGTGATTAATAGTTCTAATTAACGTGGACAGGACGCGAATTACCTCGTATTTCTATCCCTGGAGGTGCGTCGAGTTCGATTTTGCTTTTCTTTCTCGGATTGCTCCATCTATGCGGCTGGAATTTCAGCGGGCGTATATAATGTCCCCAGCCGTAAAATATGCCAGCCTCCCATTTCTCTTTCTCTTGGAACAACTCGGGGTAGATGGGACTTGGCCGAATTTGTGTTACACTTATTTTTGTGTCGCGGACTCAGACGCCGCTTGCTTCAGGTTACGAGAAGGTCAAAGCGAACGTGTCTGTAGATATTCGGGCAAACGTCGCCTACGGCCAGCGCAATTCTGTCCATTTGTTTTTCTTCTTTTTTTTTTTTGGGGGGGGGGGGGAGGTTTGTGTATGCATTTCGGTCTGTTTATCCCGATGATCGTTTTTATCGAGAGCGTCGCCTAGAATACAGACCCTTGGACATGTATGTTGGAGGGGTGATTGTTTTGACCCCTCTAACTGGTGTGCTGCGTGCCTACGATCGAAAAGAAGTATGTGAGTTCACTTTCCAAAGTGAAACGTCATGGTCATTGTCGATGCGGACATCCTATTCTTTTTTCTTTTTTGCCTAGTCGTATTTTTAGCTTCGTTATTCGCTGAGATCCCTAACACATATCTTTGTAAAGCGGTAGCTTTGTAAAACCAGTCAACCTCAGGAGCCGCGTAAGCACGAAATGTGTAGGTCGGTCAGTTCGTACCCAGCTAAACAATATTGAGGGAAAAAAAAACGGCAATTGGTGCCATGGATTGAAACCCGGTCACCGGAGTGGAAGCCGAGTGCACTACTGACTGAACTATGCGGACCCAGCACGCAGAAACGGGAAGAGCAGAAGCAGGTGGTGTGAGAAAGCACGCGAAGCGCGGAGGGGTGGAAAGGGCAGAAACAGGGGGTGTGAGAAAGCGCGCGGAGCGGAAAGGGGTGGAAAGGGCAAGAAAGAGTAGAGCCGAAACAGGTGGTGTAGAAAGAGCGCGCGGAACGTTGAGGAATGTAACAGGCAATAAAGTACGCTCCCCTGTCTTGGTGAAAAACAGAAAATTCAGCGCAAAGGATTTGTATACGGATGGGGCAGAAGGGAAACGCGTGCGGCGTCACAGAGAGAAAATGGTGTGACGTAATCTGTTTTGATACAAAACCCTGCCCTAGGCACCACCTGAACTATACTCTGTTTCAGCTTGTGTTGTACCGCAGGAAAGGCTACAAGCGCGAGCTCCTTGCTCTAAAGCACATCTTCGCGTCACACTTTTCTAAAGCACATCTCGGCGGCACAAGCTCTCGTGCATTAAAGGCAGCTGGCAACGCTATGAGCTCGCGCTTCTAGCCTTCGCTGCGGTACAGCATAAGGTGAAACGAAGTATAGCATGCGTTGCACGCGACGTCAGATCCTGCAGCCTTTCTGGTAGCCAGACCTGCGTTATACTTCGTTTCACCGTTAAGTGCGAGCGAGGCACAGCTGAAGCGCGAGCACGAAATCCGTGCTATCAGAGCTTCCTCGAGCGGCCTATGCTGGGCAGAAACGCACAAAGCGCTGGTCTCGCGCTTCAGCTCTGGCTCGCTCGCAGATAAAGTGCAAACGAAGTGTAATAGCTGTGCTCACCGTTCCGCTCGCTCGCGACGCTCGTGTACTGCTCGTAGAATATGCACAGTGAAGGCTACGCTCGAGGAAGTTCGGCGCACCATGCAAGGAGGACAAATACGTCAGTGCAACGCTATGTATAGCAGCAGCAGCCACACCAGGCACTGAAAGACTAAGAATCATCCTGCCCTACGCACCATCCGAACTAAGAGCACCACCCACCATAAAGCTGCTCGTAGAAAAAAAAGGTATAGTAGAGGGCTGGACGTCGATTAAAAATTTTAACCCGATTAATCGCCACCCTTTCATTGATTAATTAATCGATTAATCGGTCACGTTCATAGCCACGCATAATATTTCAGTCTTTTTTTCTTTTCGTAATAAGTGATAAACGGCGCAGTATACTATTTTGATTGAGAATCGACTTCGATGTGTAGTTGAGAGTAGTTCAAAGACACTCACACTCACAGATGCTGCACTACACTCATACTTCAGCTAACATAGGGGTAAAGGGGTTCGTTGATACTCTCTGGCAAGAACGACCTCCTTTTATTGTTTGCAATAGTCTCTGCTGCGCCAAACGGACACTAGCACGGCGTTGAAGTGGCCGGGATACGTGTAACCTTCTGCACTTGTCTGGAGTTACAAATCTTGCCCCTACAGGTTAGCTTAGGTTAAAATTCCACCCAAATTTTGCCCTTCATAGAGGTGTTCTCGTCCATGTCTGCGTGCTGAAAGCCTTTAATTTTTACTTTGTTTTGGTTCGTCAAACTTTTACCGATTAACCGGGTAAAAAAATGAAAGCCGTTTACAACTCCCTGTAACGCCGAATTAGAGCGCAGCTCTTGAAGAGGGGGGAAGGCGCGGAGGAGGGGGGGGTTCACGTGACGTCGGGGGGTCACGTGACCTGGGGGGTCATGTGACCTTGGGGGGTCACGTGACCTTGCGGTTACGCCGACGCCGATGGCGACGCGGACGCCGCTCAAGCCGGAAACGGGCGCCTAAGAGCTGTGCTCTAAAATTACACGAGTACACTAAAGACTGCTAGCGTGTAGGAAGGCAAAAGCCAGTCAAGGACAACTTCTAGGACGACGTCGAGGACGACGTCTAGAACGACCTCTAGGACCACCTGTAGGAGGACCTTAAGGGCAACGTCGAGAACGACGCCTAGAGGACGACGTCTAGGACGACGTCGAGATTGGCGCTTAAAGGATGACTTCCAGGACGACGTCAGGAACGACGTCTATGACGACTTCTAAGACGATCTCTAGGACAACCTCTTGGACGACCTCAAGGACGAAGTCTAGGACGACGTCGAGAACGATGCCTAGAGGAGGACACTTGAGGAAACTGTGGCGTATTTGCGTGGGCGGCCACGCTTACCTGCGGAAGCCGCCGTAGATGTAGACGCGGTCGCCTGACAGTCCATCGCACGAAGCACACTACGATCAGAGATGAAGTGTCCGAAGTGCATCTTTTGCACACGGTGCTCCGGCGGTGACATCACGCTCATGACGTATGATGAGGCTTGATATCATCACGCTGATGACGCTTGATGGCATATTTTTATCTCCACCTTTCGGGCACAACAACGCCGTTTGTTTTTCACGTAATGTGACAAATCAGGTCTGCCCTAGGGGTCTAGGACGACTTCTAAAACGACCGCAAGGACGACGCCAAGGTGATGGGACAAGTAGGGTCGCCCATTGAGCGACGCGTGCCGCACAGTCGTGATTTTATGGCCATTTACTCCGATTTTTTGCTCAGTGGGACAAGTAAGGCTTTCGCCTTAAAAGCGAATACACAGTAAACACTCCAGTCGTTAGCAGAGTTTAATTATTCTCCCTTCGGTAGGTGTTTTTATTGCTTTAAGCAAATATGCGGCAAAAATGTTCACTTTAAAATAATAAAAAATAGAAATCTTTGAAAGTTGCAGTTTACGTTGTAATCGTTATACGAGAAAGCACTTTGAACTGATGTTTGTCTGGCATCCTCTAAAAAAAAAACAAAAAAACATCGGAGGGCGGAAATCTGTTAAGTTTCTAGCTCCAGGAAGCGACCATCTCGGTTATCATTTCCCAACGCTCGTTTTCGTGTTCGCAGCTGGCTCCACTCTAGTGTCAGGACTGTTGTTGGTCTTTTCTCGTTCTGTTTTTCGATAGTGTGAAGATTTTGTAAACTGCGTTGGGATCGAGACCTGAACGTATATTGATTCGTTTCAATTGGTAGTTCGATCCTACAAACATACACTCCGCGACGCGGTTGGCGCGAACAAACAATCGCCGGCTTTCTTTGTTTTCCACTCAGTATTGAATGACTGTCATCAAAACTACTATTTTGGTGGACAGTTATCGGTTGGAGAATTGACCGAAGTGCCAAATCTTGACGCCTGCAAGTACCCTTCCGAAGCAAAGCGCGAATAATCGCCGAAATCGTGTTTGCGCTAATAGTGTAGTGCAGTGTATACTTTCGTGCGTGCGTGTGCGCGTGTTTTTGTGTGTTTGTGTGCGTGTGTGTTCGGTTTGCGCCTTTTTCGTTGTTAGATTTATTCGTGCCAGTTGCGCCTTATTTGGTGGCAGATAAAATTAACGCTGTTTAAAAATTCACACGAAAAGTCTCTCGTTGACAGTAGCTGTCAACGTCTCGCACTCATATATGAAAGTCAAGTCCTTTAAAGTTAAAAAAGTTAAAAAAGAAAAGAATGTTTTTGAAAAAAAAAATCTGCTCCACTAGTTTTTGCTGTCGGTTGAAGCAATCCGCAATTAACGTTACATTCACGCAGTTGATGATGAGGACATAAAACTTACAGCAGAAAAAACATGGAATAAAACAAAAAAAGAAGCATCATATATCAGATAAAATGCTGGCATTCCTAGTAAGCTTTAAGCTTTTGGGGTTGTACGCCGCTACTCCTCTTCTGCAAAGGGACGTTACAGCAATATCGTTTCTCTTTCGTTTCGCGCCGGAGGCTGAATGGAAAATGTTCAAAGAAGGTGACCATTAACGGAAATCCGTGGGTGCGCCAGCCTCCTGTAAACTTGCATACAGCCTCCCTTTCCAGTGTGAAGGAACGATTACTCCGATTTTTTGCTCAGTGGGACAAGTAAGGCTTTCGCCTTAAAAGCGAATACACAGTAAACACTCCAGTCGTTAGCAGAGTTTAATTATTCTCCCTTCGGTAGGTGTTTTTATTGCTTTAAGCAAATATGCGGCAAAAATGTTCACTTTAAAATAATAAAAAATAGAAATCTTTGAAAGTTGCAGTTTACGTTGTAATCGTTATACGAGAAAGCACTTTGAACTGATGTTTGTCTGGCATCCTCTAAAAAAAAAACAAAAAAACATCGGAGGGCGGAAATCTGTTAAGTTTCTAGCTCCAGGAAGCGACCATCTCGGTTATCATTTCCCAACGCTCGTTTTCGTGTTCGCAGCTGGCTCCACTCTAGTGTCAGGACTGTTGTTGGTCTTTTCTCGTTCTGTTTTTCGATAGTGTGAAGATTTTGTAAACTGCGTTGGGATCGAGACCTGAACGTATATTGATTCGTTTCAATTGGTAGTTCGATCCTACAAACATACACTCCGCGACGCGGTTGGCGCGAACAAACAATCGCCGGCTTTCTTTGTTTTCCTCTCAGTATTGAATGACTGTCATCAAAACTACTATTTTGGTGGACAGTTATCGGTTGGAGAATTGACCGAAGTGCCAAATCTTGACGCCTGCAAGTACCCTTCCGAAGCAAAGCGCGAATAATCGCCGAAATCGTGTTTGCGCTAATAGTGTAGTGCAGTGTATACTTTCGTGCGTGCGTGTGCGCGTGTTTTTGTGTGTTTGTGTGCGTGTGTGTTCGGTTTGCGCCTTTTTCGTTGTTAGATTTATTCGTGCCAGTTGCGCCTTATTTGGTGGCAGATAAAATTAACGCTGTTTAAAAATTCACACGAAAAGTCTCTCGTTGACAGTAGCTGTCAACGTCTCGCACTCATATATGAAAGTCAAGTCCTTTAAAGTTAAAAAAGTTAAAAAAGAAAAGAATGTTTTTGAAAAAAAAATCTGCTCCACTAGTTTTTGCTGTCGGTTGAAGCAATCCGCAATTAACGTTACATTCACGCAGTTGATGATGAGGACATAAAACTTACAGCAGAAAAAACATGGAATAAAACAAAAAAAGAAGCATCATATATCAGATAAAATGCTGGCATTCCTAGTAAGCTTTAAGCTTTTGGGGTTGTACGCCGCTACTCCTCTTCTGCAAAGGGACGTTACAGCAATATCGTTTCTCTTTCGTTTCGCGCCGGAGGCTGAATGGAAAATGTTCAAAGAAGGTGACCATTAACGGAAATCCGTGGGTGCGCCAGCCTCCTGTAAACTTGCATACAGCCTCCCTTTCCAGTGTGAAGGAACGACGATAGGTTACCGCGCCCTGTGTGTCCAAGCGAGAAAACGAGAGCGAAGTGTTTCGCCGCTTGGCCGTGGTCTTAAAAAGACAAGCGGCAATCTCGAAGCGCGCCAAGCCGCGCCTCTATCGAATGATTCAATGTAACAGGTTCTCCCGTTTCACTCGCCTCCTTTGCTGAACGGTCTTCTATCTGCGACTCCCGTCACATCGGAGATGCAGAGAGCGAGATCGTTAGCGCCGAGTGGATCGGATTTTGCCTTGAATCCAAGGGCGTCCACCCCCCGCAAAACCGAGCGTGGGATTTGACCGCGTCCAGTTTTCGGAGCAAAACAATTGCTTTGGTCTGGATGCTCAGACTGTATACTATACACTATACACGTTTATAGACCAACTCGTCGTTTATGGACCAATTTAGCTCTCCGATGTCGCGCCATGCACTGCGATGGCGCTGCTATCGGTACTGCGCCTGCGCAGGAACCTGTGTATTGCCGAGGCTGGCATCTGCACACTGTCTCACCTTACAGCTGAATCGCGGAGGACGCCACGAGCCATTTAGGCTCGTATGTAACCAATCCAATACCGTGTGATTGTCACGTGACCTTCAAGAGGGTTGCTAAGAAAAGCGGGCTGCGTAGTCAGGTGATACGTTCCCAAGCCTTGGATTGGTTGGCGCGGCTCGAAGGGTTCGCCACAGTCCATCGTAAGGTGAAACGGGGTAAATACATGCCTTGTTTTATAGCTGGCGTCAATCTGCAGGCACGACGCCAGAAACATAAATCGGTTTCACTAATTCCCTTCAGGTGCTCTCCCGGGGGCTATGCAAGACGTCAGAACGAGGGGACCGGGACAGCGCCGCCCTCTGATTGGTCAGCGGCGTGGCGCTGACCAATCGCAACAGGCGCCGATGTCCCAGTCCCTTGGTCTCGCCCTGGCCCCCTGGTCTCAGTATTCAGTCGAATATTTTTTGGCACTTTGGATGGGTGATCTAAATTTGGAGTTCTGCTAACACTGTAAAAAAACAAGCTGGGCATGTTTCTTTTCAGGCGCGGTGGTTTATAAGTTTGTAGCGTGCCTTGTGTAAACATCACCGGTGGAGACGTTTTACTTTGACGTGACAGGGACAGACTCATACTCATGGGCAGCACGCATCCCGGTTACTTTTACAGCAAGAGAAAGTAAGCGAACTTGCAGGATTGCGGCCGTTTAGTTCCAACCCAGACCCCGGGGGGGGGGGCGGTTGTTGGTTGATACAGATGATATATGTACTGTACTACATATGGATGGATGCATCTATTAGCCGCATGTAAGACGTCAGAAACCTGCGGGCATGGGCCTGCGGCGTTCTGCGGTGACTTGACTCTCCAGAGTTCAACGAAGAATACGAATACTTCTAAGTCTGATACACGCTAAAAGCCTACGTACCTCCCAACTCGGAGCAGATACGTCGGTCGTATCAAGACCTCTCGCCAACATCAATCTCCGTAACAAACAAACCTACCTTAAAAAAAAACGGAGCCCTCTAAACGCGCACGTGCGAACGCTGCAACTGCGGTTTCAGTGCTGTTACAACTCGTCCGAGTCCCTTTACTTTTACGGCGATTTAAGCGACGCTAATTTCGCGATACGGACCTTTTCCTTCCCTCTAGCCTTTTAGTCATCCTATGCCTGTTCTACGATACGGCACACGGCCTCTCTTTGAGGAGGTCCAGCCTGCTGCGTATAGCAATGCCGTACGCACGCTTTTTCGCATGGGCCTCTTTAGATGTTCAATTCGTTATCTGAGCGGCTCCTTGTTTCGTTTTCTGTCTGCCTACGGCTTTTAAAGTACCCTACCTAGCCTCGGCGACGCGGCGTTCTTGGGGGGGGGGAGTTCTCAGTGGTTCGCGTTTTATGCTGATACGCGCGGAAGAGGAGGGGAGGGGTGCGAGGGGGAAAGTAGGAGTGGGTGTGTTCGTCTGATCATTACCGAGCCGAGCTCTCTGGATCGAGCGGCTTGGAAACGGTGGGCTGCTCTTATAAAAATGGGCGCCGTAGCTCTTGTTTATCTCTCTCTCTCCCCTTTCCTCTCGCTTTCTGTCAGAATATTCTTGTTGTTATTTATACCTCTCCCCCTTATTTATTGTTTTTATTTATTTCGTTTTTGTCTAGGAGAGACAGATAAAATGTGAAGCTCGCCTCTGCATATCAGTCTCTCTTAACTCCCTTTTAAAGACTCTGCGATGTAGACGACTGATGTTTTGTGGCTTGACCTCACGTAAAACCGAGGGGATACTAATCTTTTCAACCACAATTCTTTTCTCTCGGGAGTCGTTTTCTCTGTCCGTAACGTCGTTGCCCTTGTCAACATCTTTTAAATTATTATATTTTTTCCCCGCTTTTTACTAGACGTAGACAGAATCGTTGCTGCTGTGCTGTGGGCTTTTGCTGATTCCGTCGGTACTTTCAAAAAGGTCTCTTTGCTAAAAGCAAGCTCTTCCAACTCGTCGATTCTGTTAACAGCCGATTTTCTTCTTGTTCTTTGTGTAGCTTTAAGACAAAACGGGGGATGTCGGCAAGCTACTTCCCTGTCTCTCTGAGCATAAAACGGCAGCCCTCATTTAGATAGTTGGGGCTTGTTTATCCGATGCTTCCGGGAAAAACTGGTTGGCTCAGTTTTTGAGCGGCGTGTATAGTATGCGTGCGTGGCATTGCTGAAATTCGATACGCGCCGGTTCTTTGAAGTGCAGCGTTATTTAAACGACCGTGGGGTCTGCCTGTGTGCGGTGTGCGGAAGATAAGGTAATGGAGCGATTAGCGGTGGCGAGCTCGCTAGTTATGGAGGCAACTTAGAACCGCGTTTCGCCCTTTAATAACGGACATTTTGGCGTCCCGGACAAGCCGAGAGCGTTTGCCCGAGTTTGCGTCTGCTGGACGTATGGGCCTGTGTGCGGGAGAAAAGGTGAACGAGTTTATTGCGCGTTCCATTATCGAGGTTCATCATTGTTGTGCATCTACACGGGCGAGCTTTGTTATCTGTTGTACGTGTGGAATGGTATACCGTACTCGGAAAGAATGGGAACGAGTGATTATGAGAGGGTGTGCCGCCCGCGGTGTAACGACTTGGGATGGAACGAGAAGTATTTATACGACGAACCGTGCTCCGACGTTAGGCGCCGACTTTACCAACTGCCTTTCGGGTATTTTGGACACGGGCCACCTGTGCATGTAGCGCCAATAGGCTATAGACAGCTTTTTTCTGACGTTTACATTTAAGAAATAAAATTCGATTCCTTATTCTCCATCCGCGAGCTTCTTAACATGGTTCTCTCGTCGACAAAACAAAGCCGACGCTACACGGTAGTATTGGTCACCACCTGATAGTCCCTTGTGGGCTTAATTATGTAGCCATGACAACTGGGCACAAAATGAAATTGTCGGACATCGAGACTGCCGAGATCTAAACGTGTGTGGAGTATACACACACACAAATACACACACTTTGCCTCGCTCTCTCCATGGGCTACCAACAGTTCAGCGGTTGATTTAACATCGCTTTACGGGCTTCGTAACTCTATTCGCGACTCCAGCAAAACGAACGACATCTAGCGGGAAAACACTGAACTGGCCGGACCAGGTCCTTTCGCGATTTCTGCTCGTCTCTTCTGGCTTCCGTGTTTGCATGTTGTCAGTGGATTGCGCGACAGAACAGTTCTACCGGTGTCTGTGTCGTAACCGTAGTATCGCCTTGTGACCCAGGTTGCTCTGCACGCGACCTATGGAACCGCGTGAGCCAGGCATTCTGCGTTTCTCAACGTTCATCAGCACAGTGGAAGGACAGTGGGCAGTCCTTTCCTCGTTTCCTGGAAGAAAGTCAAGCCTCTGGAAGCTCGCTTACCCCAACACATCGCCGGAGGTTCGAAACGTGGAGAATAAAAAGCGGGGCGAACCATTTGGAGTCCAATTCCCGCTCGCTGATGCCCCAGCGTTGTGCGTTGAGCTGGCACATGGCACGGCACGACCTGGATTCGACCGCCATATTTGCCCGATAGTGGCGTCCCCTATAGGTCGCTGGAGTCACGAATACACGAGGCACTATTTGTCATTTTCCCACTTTTTGTTTCGCAGAAAGTAGTGCGTGCAGAGACAGTCTATGCGCGTGCAGTATATTAGTGTCGAGGAGCTCAATATGTCGCCCGATGATGATTGTCACTTTAATGTACAGTGCTCTTCAAACTTGATGCCACTACAAGATTGTACGCATTTGGCACTTTCTGCGCTATTCCTAGGCCTATACCGGTCGAAGTACGTGGTGAAGAGTTTTTTGACTCTCCGCTCTCAAGGTTCGTTCACACACTTGCAACCGAGTAGGACCGACTAATAAAAGAGCGGTTTTTGAAGCCTCTTGCGACGGCTTAGGACCAGCTCCACAGGCAGCTGCGCATCCGGTCCTAAGCCATCGGAAGAGGCTTAAAAACCGGTCTTGTCTCGGTCAGTTTTACAAGGTTGCAAGTGTGTGAACAGGCCTTTAGCGTCTCAGCTTTGATTAGTGCTTCGACGGCGTTCGAATTTTCGTTGTTCCTTCGTATGTTCATGGTGATCTCGCATTCCGCACCAAAGCAGGCACGCTTCTACATATGTGACAGTTCGGAAAGCTCAAGTTTGTGCTATACCCATAACAATCCTCAGACGTCCCTTTGTGCAGCGCCACTTGGGCAACGCAGGAGGCCTATAGAGAGGGCATATATTGTTCGCGCACATAGCGCCTCCCATGTCGCGCGTTAACATGGCGCTGCGCGCTACTTGGAAGTTAGGAGGCGAAATATAGACATTTTTTCGTTTCATTTCGTTCTTAGTCACGTCGATTCTGTATCTGGTATGCGGGGCGAAAATAAATAATAGGACATTTGAACCTGGAATATACGTCAAAATATAGGTGAGGCAAAACGAGAATGTGTGGCAGTCACGCATTTTTCGTGAACACCTTCCATTGGCGTGGCGAGATCAAAACGATATTTTAACGCATGTCAGAAGTGACGACATTCAAGATGGCTGCGCCCTTGTGGGCAAGGTGTATAGAAGCTTGGAGCATACGCGCTCGAAGTTTGCCTGGGTCAGTGGACGACTCTAAAGCCTCCTCCACACTTTGGGGTGCGAAAAAACAGATACCGCAGTCACACCTATTGGCACCGACAGGTTGAAAACGACAGGGCGTCTCTTTCCTGTGTCCCGGCCTCGACCACGCGCTTGTTGCCTTCCACCCTGCTTTGAATGCGTGTGTAAGCTCAAATCCCACGGGGCGGTCAAGCGTGATCGGAGCCAGAAAGCTCGCCTGGAGGTGGGTCATCTAGGAGGATGAAAACAACAAGGTGGTTTTTATCCTCTCAGTGTGTATAGGTGTCTATTAATAAAATGGGGGGGGGGGGTAATTTTATGCAGGCAGCTGATGTAAATACCTAGCGCAAGTGAAAAAGGAATCTTTAATTAGATTTTTTTAACCTTTTTTTATTTTTTTAGTTATAAATCTAATCATCTACATTTATGAGATGAAAAACAAATATAAATTACGTCGAGCTATCGGGTCAAAGGGCTGTATTTGTTTTGCTAAGTATGCCCAATTACGCTGTGCAACCCTTCCTGGGGGCTATTTTAAGCCAACTTAATGCAAAATTTATGCGATAAATGCTGTCAGCACTTTCAAATCGAACAGGTAGGGGTCGCGACGCGAATGCTTTTAACGTTGGATCGTCCCGAAGTAACCAGCTCGGTTTCGCGTTCTATCGCAGGAAGAGGAGGTCGTGCGGAAGAAAGGACATCGACTATTTTTTTCGTATCCCAGGATTTATCCTTCGCGAGATTAGACAGCGTACAACTTGGGGACAAGCGTTAGCCGAGCGTAAGAAGTTCCCGGACGACAAGCCGGTGATCCGCTGAACCCCGACCCTCTCAGATTACGTAATGTCCAAACTTCACATATCCGCATACCGCGGTCGCTTCTTCCTTACTAAAGTTTTCTTTTGACCGCCATCTCCTTCTTGCCCTCTCTCTGTAGCTGTGTATCTGCGTGCATCTTTGCCAGCTTAAAATGGTTTCGAGCGGGAAAAAAAAATAGGAAAAGATCAAACGTGAAGAATGGGCAATCTCTAAATCTCCGCACCGAAACGCACAAGCAAGCAACTGCCGCCATCGCTATGCATAACGACTCCACAACGACTATGAGAACGACGACGACGGTAGAACAGGAACGCGAGGGTTTAAAATAAATAAATACGAATAAAACACCGTGCCGGAAGATTTCGAGAAGACTCAAAGAACTCACTTGACTCGCGGGAAAAAATAAATAAAGAAAAGGCTAGACCGCATAAGGTCCCTGTCTTCCAGATCTGCTAGCCATGCAGCCATACATGTCCGCGTTCGTATACTCTATAACCCTCAGCTCAGCCATCTCAAAGTGGGCGCACACACACAAACAATGTCCGTGAACTTGACTCGCCGTTGAAGCGGGGCGGCGGGCGATGCAGACTTCCCTACGAGAGAGGAAGACACAGCATCGTGAGGAGGAGTCAACACTCAACCCCGGCGCGAGGGTGCTCTTGTATAGAAGAGAGTCGTTTGTCTCCTTCGTTGCAAGGTTCCCGCGGTCGCCCGCTGCGGCTAACAACAGGCTTCCTCTGTCCGTCATGTGGAGGAGAATGAGGAAGGATGAGGAAGAGGAGAGAGACGGAGGTCGGCGGTGTCGTCCGCACGTCCGCAGTCAGTGGTTCACCTCGTCGTTTACCGCTTGGGTCTGTCTTCACAACACCATAACAACAACAACGGAAAAAAAAAAGGGGGGGGGGGTGTTTGGAGAGGTCTCCCAAATAACTAGGAAGTAGATAAAATTTGTCTCGAAAAACCGCGCTTGAGACCCGATTCTGCGGCGCATCTCTGTCTCGCTCGCTCTTTCTCCGAGGGAGATGCCGGGGGTGCCCTGGCTGTAATGATATCTTTACGATCCATTGTTGCCTGTTGTCGTCGGACGGAACTGGGTGCCCGCATCGTCGGTCGGCTCCGGGGAATGTGTGCGCCGCGCTGTCCTCTGCGGGGCCTTTTCGTTGTGTGTGTGCGCGGCGCCGGAGGGCAGAGAACGTTGGAGAGGGATCGAGCGCGGGAACGGACCGTACCGGGGAATCTCCTCCGAAGGAGTTCACGTCGGTAATGCCGTCAGTGTGTGTGTGCGCGTGCGCGTGTGCGTGGGAATAAACAAACAAAAAAAACGAATTGATTGCGTTGATATGGTTTTATTTTCTTTACGCGTACGGATATCATGACTTGAATTCTTTTGGCAATAGGGGATCGATCATACCTGTTTCGAGATGGAGCGCCTTCGTGCGTATCGAAGAACTCTATCTCGATAGTGAAAGAGATAAATTGTTCGCATGAAGGTTTAGAGAGCAGAAGCTAGAGTGCCTTCAAATGGTGTCTAGTTTCCGTTGCATATGGGGAATTCGGACAGTGCATTATGACGCCGGGCGCCAGCCCTGTGGTACAATGCTGCTTCAGATTGAAACGCACAGGTGCGAGTGTCGCGGCCGGCAACGATCCCCTCTGCGTTCGGGCCAATCGAGGGAACGTTGATGGACACTATTGAAAGCGTTTGCGTTGTGGTGTTGTCTATGCTGCCTTGCGTTGTTATGGAATCGTAAAAGCTACCTGGTAATAGCCAGACAATAACCTTTCATCGCAAATATTTTTAGTGAATCAGTCAGATCCTCTGGGAGACATAGGTCACCTGACTGTCATTTGAACACTAAAACAGTTCGCAACCCACTCTGCTGGAGTGTCTATACTCTGCTTCACCTTGTGTTGTACCGCAGGACAGGCTACAAGCGCGAGCTTCTTGCTCTAGGGCACATCTCGGCGGCACAAGCTCTCGTGCACCAAGGGCGCTGCCAACGCTATGAGCTCGCGCTTCTAGCCTTCGCTGCGGTACAACATATGGTGAAACGGAGTATAGTCAACGCATCTACCGTCAACGAAATCAAATCGGCATTCCTAATAACAGCCTTTCTTTCTTCAGCTAAGAACCTCGGATGAGCTCACTGAAGTGAAAAGCTGGATTCCGTCTAAAATGCCCGAACATCCTCTTTCCTGCCAAACACGGTGTGCTCTCCGCGTGATGTGCGGGAAAGCACACTTGCGTTAGCCGTTGTTCTTCAGCAGAACATGGGCTAAAACTTGAGGGTTTTCAGCGGACCCTTCCCTAACTACTAAAATACCGCTCGCGGGACGACCAAGTGCCAGATACCCTAACGCGAACGGCGGTTTATGTGTGCGAGTATACCCGAACCTTCAGTCTCGAGTCTGCCTGCAAGTTACCATACTCCACCCCTAAGCTGACAATGCGGTGGAAACTACTCGCTCGTCAGTCCAGTCAACCCCGCCCCTTTCATCACATGACCACGATCGCTGCTCGTGGGTACGTCGAATCGACTAATTTCAATAGATTTGCTATAGATTTTATTTTAACCAAAGTCTCTAGAGTACAGACGATAGAAATGCTATAAATTTCTATCGCCAAGTTTAAATTTACTTTATATCACCAAATTTTCATAAAATTTTTATTAACTAGAATAATAATATGAAGTGCGGAGAAGCGACGTTACACCCACTTGGAACGTTCTTACGGGGTGCTGCTTTTTTCGACTGTGGCAAATAATTATCGCTTCTTGCGATGCTTTATAGTTGGAAATACAGTTCACCAACCCTTAGAAACCACATTTCATACATATTATTCGCGATAAGAAAGCAACATACTTGTAATCTTTTTATCTTCTGTGTTGGTCATCGGTCAAGTGATTGCCTTTCAAGCGCGCGGTACATAGGACGGTGAAGCAGTCAACACTACTGAATTACTATTGTTATGAGTGCTCCATGGCGGTGTGTGCACAAGCCAAGAGGCGAGTGCATGTTTTCCATGGACGTATTGTGACAAACCTAAAATTACTGTTCAGGACTTTTATACCTTTTAACGAAAAACTGTCCATTGGTCAATAAAAATGGGATAGAAACGTTGTCTCTTTTTGTTTTCTTTGCATTTTTATCAAATCTTTACTCACTACGTTTATACAGAGTCTACGGAAAAAGAAGCCAAAAAGCTATAGACAGTGGATAAAAAAGTTTTACTTTTTTTCTTAGAATATCGATGTCCACTATACACTATTTTCTATAGACATTTTGAATAAAGTCGATAAATATTTTTGTAAGGGACGCGTGGCGAACGATGGGCGTACGTCTGGTCCACGAGCACGTCGCTTCCACGCACAGCGAGCTTAGGGTTGTACGGAGTACATTAAGGTGAGAGTCTGCCAACGAACCTAAAGAAGAGTGAAACCAAAACTTAATTTCTTCCACTTATTCATTCCCTGCCAGATTACGTCCTCTACAGTAGACTTACAACGTTGTTCTGTTGTTTGTTGTTTTGTGTGTGTTTTGTTATTGCTTTAAAGAAGCTTTGGGAGGAAGGCTCCCGGGTTGCGTGGAGTCAAAGGGCGACCTGCAGTTGCTGCGGTCCTCTCCATATGCACCTGTCGGACCCGAAAATGGCTCGCGGTCGCGGGTCATCGTTCGGCGACCCGCGCCGCCACACGTGCATCCGCCTAAAAGGCACACTGATAATCTTGATTGGTCCCAAAAGGCGGACGGCGCACAAAGCACGTACCGCCGCACGCGCGCCCAAAGGTCGGCAAACGGAAGCGCTCCCGCGAGGCTTTCTGTCTTCAACAGGGGGCAGACAGAGTCGACGAGATGCGGAAGAGTCTTCTCGCGGGTATGCGGCTCGGGACGCTTCTCGCGACCAGCCGACACTGCCTAGAAAGCGAGGCCGGCTCAGGACGTCACAGTTAGTTGGTCCCAACGTTTATTGGTTGGTTGATCCCCGATCGGCCACAAGCGGTGGAAACACGCAGAAGGCGACAGCCGCGTCCGTCTTGGCGACGCCGCGTACTCAGCGTCGCGGAGACGCGCTGGCGCTGAATGCCGACACAAGGTAGGCGACGCTGCGTCGATCCACTATTGATGACGTTTGGGGAAAACGGCGCCGGCCTTGTCTGCCGGGTGGTATTGGACCAGCGCGGTGGTCGCGACGGGGACCCGTCGACGACCTTCGACTGCAAGGTGCGCCGCTCAGTGCTGCTGACCACTCATCCCGTCGCAGCACCTCAAGCCGCGCGCGCGCGCCCGCAAACGGAAAGGCGACGAAAAAAGAAAAATTAAAGGAGCGCATTACAGAAAGAAGTGGGTGCGCGATATTTTCCTGATTTCGTTTCGAGAAAGAGGGCCACTCGTGACCACGTTTAGCGAAAAGAATCGTGGCGCCTTCGCGGCTACCGTGAGAACTCGGGAAGTGTTTGCGCCTCGTGCTCCGCGTGCGAAAGGTTATTATTGTTATTACTGGTGCGGGCTGCTCGGACCGCGCTGTTTTGCGAGACCAAAGGCGAATTGCGCTCTCTCCCGCGGATTGGGGATTCCTTGGAGAGTGGAGACGCTGGGGGGAGAGGAGGGGGGTTGTCGATGAGCATGAACAAGCGGAAAAGGTCGCGGCAATCCTTTCGTCCACACACACACACACAGGCGCGCGCACGCACACACAAACGCACACACATACAGATATTGGCGCCCTTTGTAACAGAGCACTTTCTGTTTCCTCCGCATTTTACCCTCGAAGGAATATTAATTCTAGTGTTCCTTTCTAAAAACATTTCATAGCATCTTAATGCAAACGAAACTATTGACAAAAAACGGAAAATAAAAATAAAGTGGCCCGAGTTTGTCGTGTTTGCCTGGCTTGTCAAACTTGCGGGATAGAAAAAAAATATATATATCGCTTAGACATAGAAATTTAACGATAAAGTAAAGACCAGCATTATAATTAATTTCCCTCCGCTCGGAGCACACCTGCACGCTCACTCACTCACAGAAACATACACTCTACGCAGACAGGTGCGGCATGCGCATACACGGCGTGCCCATGCATGTTCTCGAAGGCAAGTCGCGCACACCGAAACACAAAGGCGAGATAGATGGTGCAACCTTTCCTCGATTTATTTATAAACCACCGTGCGATTTGGAAAGCGCTGTTTGCTGCACCACTCCGAGAGAGAGAGGGAGAACGAGCGATCTTTAATGGGGTGAAGTTGTTTCCGAGACCGCTTAAAGCTCTCTCTTGACCGAGAATAAATACAAACCCGCGCGATAAAAGCTCCACCCACTCCACGGCCGCCGGAGCAGTGCCTGCAATCCCCGAAAAAGAAGTGTGTTGACCCCTTAAAACTCGGCGGGAATGCTGAATGCTCGCTCACCTCTTCGAAGTCCAAAGTTTTGTTGTTGGTGCTGTTCGTGTTGTTGTTTATGATCTTCTGCTCGCCTGCCTTCGTTCGTTTTATGCAGAAAGGAGTCGACGGGGCTTGCCTCGTTTCCGGAATCTTCGGTCGACCCTATCTTTCTGTCTTTTTTTCTCTTTCTTTTTCCTAGGGGATGGAAGTTGGATTGCTTTCGGACTCGTACGTTTAGGAATGGTGAGCGTTGTGTCTCTATGTCCAGCTTTCATTTACGGTGGACTGCAGTGGACGCCACGAGCCATCCCAGTTGATACAGCGCCATGGATGCATCACGTCACTGCACAATCGTCACATGCGGGAAGCCTGGCTGTGCTTGGCTGTGCGCGCTGTGACTGATGGGGTTGCAAACCTATTGGAGATACGTCCATTCCTTTCGATTGGCAGCCGACGTTACGAGCTGATCGGACCAATCAAGTAGCGTCAAAAGTGCAAGTCACGGGGCCTTCTGTTTGATCGGTTCAGTGATGGTGCGTGCGGAAACGTGACAAACACCATGATGGTGAGCTTTTGACTTTGTCTGTTGGGTCCCACAAACTCGCAGCGTCGGCTCTGTGTCAACATAAGGTGAAACCAAGTATAAAGCCTGGTTCAGACAGTTGCGTTTGACTGGGTTTGACTGTGTTGCGGCAGCGAGAAACCAGGACATCCCTGCAGCTTATATCGCGTGCCAAGATGATTCCTTCAATTGGATTCCACGCTTCATACGAAGCACAGATGTGTCGGTGACTCGCTTTCGGTTCTCGACGCACCACAGTCAAACGCACTCAAACGCAAGTGTGTGAACCGGCCTTAAGACGTCGCAGACATTTTGGTGCATTTTGTTGTTATTTACATGCACACATAGATTTTTGCAAATATCGCCTTCTGCGCGCTGCCATCTTTGTCTGCTGGGCTGTGGAATACCTTCTGAGCATGCGCTGTAGCTCTGCTGTGCGGTACGCTGCGCATGCGTCACAGCTCAGTGACTCAGCATTTTTCGCCCGGATAATAAACGATGAAAAGATCTATAGACGCGCCAATGCGTCAGAAGGAGGTGGCTTTTCTTTTTGTAGTTTTGGCGCCTGTCTGTGACAGATGACTGCGTTTCTCATGTTCTAGATATCGCGTCGGTACGTGCTTTTTTCAAAATAAATCCACCGAAAATCGGCGCACCCTTTGTTTTCACTGTTCACTGTCCGTAATGCTTGTGTCCCACTAGAGCGACAAACAGAAGTAGCCGACACCGACAAGCCTGAAGCCGTGCAGCATGCACGCGATGGCATACCTCTGGCAGGCTTGCACTTTCTTGTGCTCGTGAAATAAGCACGAGTGATTGCGAGGCTGCCACAGACACCTTCAAGTGCATGCTGCACGGGTTGTTCAGGCTTGTCGGTGTCGGCTGCTTCTGTTTGTCGCCCTAGAGGGACCCGGGCCTAACCACTACACATGCCCCACCTCCCCACGTCATTGCACCGCCTGCACTCCTCCAGAAGGTCACGTGACACTCACGTGGCATTGGATTGGATCGGGCGGCTCGTAGCATTCACCGCGGTTCATCGTGAGGTGAAAGAGAGTACAGAGCGCGCGGTACGCGTGTACGGCAGGGGTGGGGTGGGAGGGAACGCTGTGTACCCGGTTCAGTTCGCTGCCGGAATAAAATGAGTTTGGTCGCGACGAAGACGGAATGTATCTACCTGCGGAAGCGTGATCGCCTGGTTTCTCTTCGGTCTCTGTCTGGAGAGCGGGTTTAACTCCCAGCCTGACGGATGGAATGTGCTCTGTTGGCCAGCGGGTCGTTAAATAGGCGAGACGGCCGCGTATACATTGGTAGGGAGTGTTTGTTTAGTTTAGGCGTTTTACGTGCGATGCGGTGGTTGGGTGACGCGTGACCGCTATAGAACCCTTAGGTAAAGGAGCTCCATCCGTCTCACGGAAAGGCAGCTAGCCTCCGACGCCATCTTGAAGGATCCCGCGTCGCTCATGTCGGTCTGCGCACGTTTCAGTGTGTGCGATACTAATCACAATATTTTCGCGTTTTGTTGCGTAAAGTAAGATGGAGGGGGTTCGCTTGCCGGAATTCGTGAAGAAACTGTGCTTGTCTTGTGCTGTCGTGATGTCCAGACTACACGTCACCCACGATCGGGATGGCGACTGCCCGTTCGAGGTGGCGATGCCCGTTCGACACGGAGGTTTGCAACTGGGCCTGATACACTGCGGATAGAGTTACTTTTGTTATCCGTGAAAAGTGTGCGGCCATCGGTGTTGAATACGTCTTTCTCGTGCGGAGGCTTTACTCGTATACGTGGAAGATAGGTAAAACTACTGCCTCGCGTGCTTGTCTCGAAGATTTAAACAGCAGATTAACTACAGAGTTCACACTGCTCAGTACAATTCAAAGTGACGTTACGGCAATATTTTCGAACCGAAATATCTGTCACCGAAACCGACGTCATGGGTGTGATCTTGAAGCTCAGGTAATTTGAACTTGATCCGGATGCTTGTGCTGCGAGATGTCAGTTTACCTCGCGAGGTAGCGCTTTGTATCGCCCCCGAAGAGAGCTGTCCCGAGCATCCTATAGTATCCCTCTGCAGCTAGTGGGACTGTGGTATCAAGCTGATTAGAACCCCAAGCATCCAAGCACGAAGCAAGACGCGTAAAGATAATGAGTCAGGCCCCGCGTTTCTTGACCTTTCGGAGACCATATATAGTGCAGTCAAATTAAGAAACCAGAGGTCTTCGACGCGCGCAATGTAGCAGTGGAGGCTGCATCCACGGACCCACGCCTGTGCAAACTTGGAAGTAATCCGTTACAAGTAACGGAATTACTTGTAATCAATTACTTTTCTTGTAATTTAGTAATTAATCCGTTACTTTTTTGAAAATGTAACTTGTAATGTAATATCATTACTTTTTTCAGTAACGAATTACTAAAATTACTCGTTACAATTCTTCCGTCCCGTCAAAGGGAGAAATAGAGTGGAAGAAGGGCGATGCAACGGCCTTCGCGCTTTTAGCATGGTGACTCACAAGACTGGTGAGGTGCTGGTGAGGGAAAGAAATTCACGGAAAGCACGACGGCCCAGCCAGAGACCGCTTCTTGACTCGTTAGTACGGTCAGCCAGGCTATTTGGCATTCTACAGATAGGCAACAGGCTTCGACCTCTTGGAAAACGAACGGACTGCTTCGAGCTTACAAAAGAGCAGAAAACGAATGGACCATAAAACCGTGGCGTGGGGTTCGTGTAGAGTGGGACCGTGGACAGAGTGACCGTGGCGCATACGTCCGCTCCCTTCCTCCTCCCCCCCTCCCCTCCTCTACCCTCCTTCTCCCTCCCCACTCCCCCGTGCCTTGTTCCCCCAAAACAATTTTTTTTAAACGAAACCGTGCTTCGCTTGTTGATGCTTCCGCCTATACACACGCTCACCCCGCAAACAGAGAAGCAGCTCCAATAAGACCTCAACCCTGCTCATCCTTGACAGCGCTGTGAAAGCTGAATACTGGCTGGGCCAACCAGCTATGTGGCTTTTGCCGCTCGACTTCACACTAGCGGATACTTAGGGCAAAATGATGAGGAATGCGATGGCGGCAGTTCATTGGAACAAAGAAAAATCTGGCATCAACCCTGCTGTCAGTTTAAACAGTAACTTTCGACAGCAGGCAATAAGCTGGTCGGGGAGCACAACAAAATGGCTTGGGACATCCAAGCTGAGCCCGTATTCTTTGAAACGAGAATGGTAGGGTTCTCGTCAGCGGATTGGGCCTGCGGGAAATTAGACCGACATTTTAGGGAAAGGAAACATAGCCCGAGTTTGATGAGAATAAACGGTGACTCACTTGGACACTGGAGTTGTGAAGCCGCCTGCCTGTAAACGCGTGAAAAACATGGAAGCGTGCTGTTCACTGAAAATTGGGCTGTTTTTAATAATTTCTAGACAGTAACGTCAGTTCAGCTGAGAGATTGTGCATTAACATTTCGTGTGACGTCTTGGTTTTGATAAGTTTGGTGATCAAGAAAGAAGATCAAGCGGGTCATTCGGTCGGATAACAACCTTCATCAAGGAGGAGTCTTTGAAATGTATTTGTAAAAATAAATAAACTCGCAGCAAGAGGACGATTAAGACACACGGAGTGTGTCTTAATCGTTTCTACATCTGTCCTCGTCCTTTGCGCAGTTTATTTATTTTTACAAATCATGAACCAACTAGCCCGCCAAAAGGTGTTATTTGAAATGTACCCAGACGCAAGTACCGTATCTTGGTCTCACAGCCAGTCCGTTTTAGTAGGTGAACCAGCCCCTACTAGGGCAACATGCAGCAAACATAGAAAGACCATATCTTCAGTGAAATCGTGTTTTGAAGCTCGCCGACGCGAAAATCGGATTAATTCGAATGGTGTGCGTGCCTCCACCGCCCAAGTGCATTCGTCGCATGTTCATAGGATTTAGTTCTGACCCGGTTGGACAGCGCAAGGCTCGCTTATCTTGAGCACCTGTTCAAGTTCTTTAAAACTTCATAGATTCGTTCTTCTGAAATTATTAACCTAAATTATTGGGTAGAAAGTAATGAATATGTTTATTTTGGTTTAAATCTTGATGGGGCCCAAAATTTTCCCCTTCAAACACGTAGTATATAGTGTGTCGTTTTCGTGTTTCTGTGGAGTAACGCAAAAGTAATCGAGTAAAGTAACGAAGTAATTAATCGATTACTTTTTACGGGGAGTAATTTGTAACGGTAATTCGTTACATTTTAGGCCAAGTAATTGTAACTGTAATTAATTACTTTTTTGAAGTAACGGGCACAAGTCTGCTGCCTGTGAAACACCCGCCCCTATGGTACCCGGTATAGGGATGCGAACGGAGCTCATAATCCTTCCTGCAGACTCCATGTGCGAGCTTTTGCTCCAATATATATAGACGCTTTGCACGCAGCTGTGCATGGGCGCCGTCATAAGCGACCTTTCAGTTTTTGTTTCCTCTTATTCCGTTTACTTCACTTCGTCATTGCCACAGTAAGGCAGGTTATTGCCATTTAAGATTCTATACTCTGTCCTTCTCCCCAGCATTGCCGTTTTGTGGAGGCTCGTCAACGACCGTTTCAGTGGCTCGGTATATCTCGATAAGACGAGAGAAGGTCAGCAATGGCGGCTCGAATCTGGCGCGTATGTCGAAGCTCGACCACCGGTACCGGTGGTGGTTGTGAGGCTGTTGTCGCTGCTTCCAGCAGGCCGGGTGCGCGGGTAAGTTTCCGGTCCTGACTTCACCAGAGTCGTCTGTTCTCGGTTCACGTTGTTAGTATTCTCCGGGACGGCGGCTCAGATGCACCCGGTTTGTTGTTTCACCCTGAACGCTACCTCATTAGGGAAGAATACATCCGAATATTTTATCGACGCGTATTCTTTCCCGCTCTCCGCACATGCAAAACTTTCTAATTGCATGGTTGGTTGCTTTCTTACCATCTATCCCCGTGTTATTGGTGGGCATCGCCCAGATTATAAAAACAAACTGAAGACAAAAGAAAGCCTTTCTTTTACCCTGCACATGCATGCAATGCCACTCCTTCTGCCCGCGTTGCCTTGGAACATTTCCTGTTGCGCTCGCACCTGGAGAAAACGCCGCCGTTGTCGTTGATTGTTGTAGAGTTGGGCCGGTACTGTCTTTAACCCGAACGTGATCCAGTCTTTTGGCAGGGCTACTTACTCCTCCCCCCCCTCCCCCTAATGGAGAGAGCGGAGCCGGAGATGGGATTGGTTTGTTGGCGTTCGTTTCGGCCCTTTTATTCCCATCCAGGCTCTCGAGGCTACCCTCACGTCTGCCTGCCTGTCTGGTGATTCCTTTATTTACGGTTATTAATCGCGGTCCCTCTCTTCGTAGAACAAGAGAAAGAGAGAGAGAGAAAACGGGCGATTTTTATCATCAGTTTTCTTTCGTCCTCTATCTTTCTTTCTCTGTCTCTATCCTCCCATTCTTCCCTTTCTTACCTTTGCAGTAACATTTCCCGTTGTTGCGTATGGCGGCTGTGTTTGTCGATATCGTTTTCGCTTTTCGAACTTGCAAGATGGCGTGTACGCCAGACTCCCGTGACGCGAACGAGAAGAAAGTTGTATAAATTAAGCGAGAATATATGCGTACGTACATTTCCATACCGGGTCCGACATTATACTCTGAATGCACGCTGACGCGCGTAAAGGCATCAGGACGCCCAGCGCGCGCGAGCAAAGCGCGCGAAAGTTGAAACGCGGGTCGCCAACAAAAACGGCGCTCTTTTAACAAGCTCGGGAATGGTACTATAGGAAAGAAACTCGTGTAAGACAAGCACGAGATGTACGAATGATAGGCTGTAAGAGGAAAAACAGAAAGAAAGGGACGCATAGAGAAGATGAGAACGGGGAATCGGGACTTGGAACGTGGAGCTATGTCTCCTCTCTCTCGCTCTCCTTCTTCCTTTGGTGGGTTTGCCGGGACGGCGAAATCCACGCCTTTAGCCTCAATTATAGGCCGCATCACGATCTGCTTCGCCTGTTTCGTTCTCCGGGCTCGAGATCGGAAAAAACGCAAAAGAGAAAAAAAAAAAACGAAAGATAAAGAAAAAAAAAGAAAACATTGCGACTAAATGATGGAGTAAATCAAGAGCCGGTGAAACGAAACAAGTTGTAATTCCGACTCAACTGCTCCCTTTCCTTTCCTATGCGCTTGCCCCCTTTTTTGTTTGCCGCCTGTTTTTGAATGCCTTTAAAGGCCTTCGGTTGCATGATCGCTGTTTTGTTTTTCTTATTTTGTCTTTCGTTGTTGGCTGTTCTTGCTCTCTACGATAGTCTGCCGTGATCTACTTTCTGAGCGAGACGTATGGTGTTCGCCTTCACTAAACGCTGGCTCTCCGAGACTTTACTATTAGCCACTCAATCTGCGATTATGGGAGCACCAAAGGGCGCAGAGGAATAACCAGCGCGAGAACATTCGCGAGCAGATAACGAAAAGAAACGATTCGTTATTGTTCACCGACCTGCATGCCGAGTGCATGGGAAATTAAGCTGAAGCTTGCACCAGTTCGACTAATGCGAACTAACAATAATGCTTTGAAATAGAACAAAACAAAGAATAATAAGAAAAGAACGTGCACGGATTGCTGCTCTTGTCTGCAAGGTTGCGAACTTGTGTTACTTACGGTTCTTGATCCCCAACAGGTTTATGTCCGAACATTTAAAGCTCTCTTTTCACACTTCTCTCTGGTCGTTCGTCAAAGTTGAACTGTTTGTAGCCTTTTGCAGGGCACGGATATTTCCTTGACGCGAATGGGGTACGGCGTAGGATACGTGTCAAATTGTTTGTTTAATGAATTGTGAGCAGAGTTTGTTCTATGCGCGTTTAAATAGCGGGAGTCTGGTATGCCTGTAAACGGGGTTTATTGTCTACGTTTTATAAAGAGGCGATATGCCACATCAGCACAACTGCTAATCCGGGCCGGGTATCTAACGTGCGTGGCACCAGTGTGATTGCAACAATGCACGCCAACCGTAAAATATACGCAAAAACAGCAAAAAGTGGGCTTCGAAGCCTTGAGATGAGGGTACTGCGTTCCTATGAAGAGAGCTTCGCTTTTAGACCGCCAGGTGCTGTGTGCCAATCTGATATGCTCGAGAAAGCTGTCGAGAAATCCGGCTCCGACAGCTTTTAGGTTCTAGCCACTAGGTGCCGTCGATTTCGCACAAGTAGCCGATACTTGGGGACAGCTTTCTGTGGCATTTCCTAAGAAAGGAGGAGTGCACGGGCTCGACTTCAGTCGGTGCTCGAACACGCGCTCCCATAGCTTCAAGCCGCATCGCCACACAAAGCCATCCCCGAGTATACGGCAAATGAGTGTTCCAGAACGCGTCTTTGACGAATCGGAATGCAATACGTCAATCAACGGACAATATTTGCAACTTTCACGGCCTATAGGGGGCACGCTAGCTCCTATAAAAATGACTGTCATATATAATGATCGTCGTAGAACCGAAGGACGAGGTCGGTTCTGCGACGCGTAGGTTAATCTAATTTTGTGAAGTACGAGCGAGGTAAGAGCCGTGCCTATTACTCCAACGTCAGGAAGGGGTAAGCAAACACCCACATTGGGAAGCCAATCATCCAGCAACTAGGGAGCGCGATTCTTACCCCGGGGTAGCACCTTCGCTGAAAGTTGCGAATAAAGAACGCGCAGGGAAAGCGCGGCATATCGGGATAGTCTAGCCCCATGTTGAAGTACAAGAAACTTCGTCCCAATAGACCCTTTTCAAAATTCAGAGTCACCTTGTGGCAGCCCCATAAGCTACAGTATCGCCGCTCTAATGGCGGTGACGGGACATAAGCCTCGCCTAAATCAACACCCTCGATTTCATGAATCGAATATGACGTAAAAGAACCAACAACTTTTCCACTTACCCTTCTATGCTCTCAAAGACGTTCTCTTCTTCCGGTGTGGAGAAGCTGTGTAGCGCCGCGATATAGAGCGTCGGGTTTGGCTCTGCACAAAGTGGGTAGACTGATTTTCGGAAAGGGTATGGCGAGCTAAAGACATACTCTTCGTGTAAAGATCGTGAAAATATTATACTCTTCTTTCACCTCTCTGATGTACCGCAGGAAAGGCTACAAGCGCGAGCTCCTTGCTCTGGGGCACATCTCGGCGGCAGAAGCTCTCGTGCAACAAGGGCAACTGCCAACGCTATGAGATCGCGCTTCTAGCCTTCTCTGCGGTACAACATAAGGTGAAACGGAGTGTAGGCGATGGAGAGAATCACCCTTCTACGCTTTCACGTTTCAGTGCATTTAAAAGCGCGGGGAAAGAGCCCACATACGTTCCTGATTTCGCCACCCCGCCATCTCCTTCCGCACGATAAAGTCAGTCTGCTATCGTCAACGTCACTGTGGAAACGAAGCGTCGTCTTTATGGAGGAATGCACGAACGCAGTGTCTGAAGCCAGCAACGAGAGAGGCCGTCTTCCGAAAGTCGTCTGCTAACGTGAACGCCGCAACGCTAGCCAAAGTCGGACGCGCCGTTGTTGCAGGTCGACGCCGAGAGCGGAAAGCTGTCGCCTGGCGAACCCTTGGTGGTTCGACGAGGCTTGGTGCACTCACGGGCTTGAGATTATATGAAAGTACCAACAAGGGTGCTGACGGCGAATGCGAAAGGTCGCCGTCAGCACGCGCTCAGCAGTCGCGCACACAGCTATGGCCGCCAGTGAAAATGAAAGACGTTTACAACTTCTTCTAATGCCGAATTAGAGCGCAGCTCTTGAGGAGGAGGAGGAGGGGGGTATGGAGGGGACGGCCCCTCCGCCTCATTGTTACCCTCTCCTCCTTCCTCCTCATCTACTCCTCCCGTGCTCCTCGCCTACTGCCCCTCCTCCCGCGTGGTGCATTATGGGGAACATCCCATAATACAACGCGCGCGTCACCGCGGTGCATTATGGGACGTTTCCCATAATGCACCGCGCGGTTACGCCGACGCCGACGCCGACGCCGCTCAAGCCGGAAACGGGCGCCTAAGACCTGGTTCACACTTACAGCTAATCGGCTGCCGCCGAAGCGGAATCGGCCGCGGCAATGCACAGTGGAATCGGCCGGGGCAATGCACAGAGGGCTGCAAGTGTGAACCAGGCCTAAGGCCTGGTTCACACTGCACAATCCGCTGCCGCCGAAGCGGAATCGGCCGCGGCAATGCACAGTGGACGCTACGCCCGGCGGCCGAATTCTTGCAGATTCGCCCGCCGATTCGCAAGTGTGAACCAGGCCTAAGAGCTGGGGCCCTATGTTGCGCTTTTTGGACTCCCACGGCGACTAGGAGAAGGAAGTGACGTCAACAACGCAGCAAACGCAGATTGGATGTTGACAGAAGAAAAGAAAAAAAGTTAGCTTTGTTTTCTTCTCCGGAAATTCGTCATCAGCGACTCTCACCAATCAACATCCAATCTGCGTTTGCTGCGTTGTTGACGTCACTTCCTTCTCCTAGTCGCCGTGGGAGTCAAAGAACGCAACATACACTCTAAAAAACTTCTGTGCGTCTACTTTCCCGCACAACATTGGGAGAGCCAATCATCGCAACTTACGGAGGCAGCTCAGCGAATGACGATGCCGAGACATATGTTTAGACCAAAAAACGCAGTCTGAGTTGTGACATTGCGCAATGCAAAACGTCACCCTTGCATTGCTTAATGTCACAACTCAGACTGCGTTTTTTGGTCTAAACATACGTTTCGGCATCGTCATTCGCTGAGCTGCCTCCGTAAGCTGCGGCGATTGGCTCTCCGAGCGTTGTGCGGGAAAGTAGACGCACAGGCCCTTTTAGAGTGTAGGGCCCCTGCGCTCTAATACTAAAACAGTCTGCATACAGACTAGAACGCGGTCCGCGAGTCACTGCGAGATCTGTTTCTTCGAATGCCGCACGGCAATGAGCTCAAGGAGGAAACTTGGTACGCGGCATTCGAACCACGGATATTGCAATGACTAGTGTTAGCAGACTGTCTTTTTGTATGACGTATGAGCAGCGTGACCACGGCTTTAGGGTTGGAATCCCGGCGCTCGAAGTGACCAATAGCCGGGTCAATCAGGATACATTAATACGCAATTATAACTTGGTGGTGCCAAAAACATAACGAACCACACAGAAAGAAAAAAAAACTAGCAGCGAGGGAATAGAGATATTTGCCGAACGACTCCTATGCGTTCGAAAGACGTCCTCCCAAAAGGAACCCGCGGTCTACTAATGAAGTTCTTTCGCCGTGCCCAGCCTCCGCTCCGCAACGTTTCCTTAATTACTTCACAGTCTGCGTTCCTCATCTATCCAACAAAGGGCACGTTTCTCTCCGTACAAAAATATGATTTCTAATGATCGTGAGATTCATAACGATAAATAATAAATTATAATCGTGATGAGTATGACAAAGACGATAAAGAGATATAGGAACACGGTTCGTTCGCGCAAGCTCTCCTCGCAACAACACCAAATAGCGAATACAAAAAAAAAAAGTATCGGCGCAGGAAGAGAAAAAGAAATCGAACCGTGCTTCTTAACACACAAACAAAGGAAGGCGGATGGAGTAAAAACACATAAAAAAAGAAAGCGGAGGAAGAAAAGAAACGAAAGAAACGAGGCATTCTGGGATCGTGCTTGCCCTCAAAACGTGAGGCAACAATTACAATTAAGGAAGCGTCGCGTATTGGGTTTCTGTCGGTGCTGGTCTAATATGCGCGTCCACATACGCACACGAGGAGCGCAGATCGATGAATAAATGTTCCTGATTAACATAATGTCTGGTCGGCCGAGGCGTCCCGGAATATAGTGCTCGTTTTTTTGCCAGGCCTTCGCTCTCTCCCTGTCCTTCTCTCTCTCTCTGTCCCGGGGCGAATCCGGTGGAGAGATAAAGGTTCGTTAAAGCCACTCTCCCTCACTCGTTCTCACTGTCGATCGCGCCTTTTGTTTTCGTTGATGTCCGATGCGCCTTTGTCTACGGCTTCGATCAGTTAGTGGTAAACGCAGACACACGCATCCGCAAAAAAGAAATAAAAAAAGAATCTCAATGTTGGTGAAAAAGAAAAGGGGGGGGGACGCCTACAACAAACGTTTTTCTAGAAGAAGAAAGTGTGAATATCTTACGACGATGATGAATATGATAACGACAATCTTACGATAATGAGAAAATATCGCTACGAGACAATGCGAGCGTTCGTGTACGCATAGTGCCACTGCCCCTCTACGCCTCCGATGCTTGCGGAGAAGCAGTCGATCGAAATAAAAAGAAAACACATCAGAACGCCCTTTCCCCTTTCTCCCCTCCCCTCCGCCTTTTTTTCCCCCTTTCTTTTTTTTATAGGAAAAATATGCGATTTGTTTTCTCGCGTGTATTTCAAGAGTTCACGTTGTTTTTTATTATTATTATTATTATGATTACGAATATTTCTAGCGGCTCGAGATTTACAGGATCGTGAGCTTCTCATTTCGCAAGCTTTTGCCCGTCCAGGTATTTATTCTCGGCCAATTTCTAGACCCCATCTTTCCTCCTTTTTTTTTTCTAAATTTGTTCCTTCATTTTCTTTCTTTCTTCTTTTTCTCTCTGTATCTCTCTCATTCGGCGCGCCCGCATCTGTACGTTTACCATTACACTGCTATACGGCTGCCGTCGTGTGCTGCCCAATATTGCGAACAACTCGAAAAACTGCAGCCTATTCGCGGCGAGAAAGTTTGGGTATCGCCGCCTGGTGGAATTTTTCACAACCCAGAGCGAGGATACTTCAACTTCATCTGCTGGTGCAAGCAGCGTGCAATGCCAAGCCTCTATGGGGAGTATTCACTGGTGGCCATAGCTGTGTACGCGAATGCTGAGCGCGTGCTGATGGTGAGCTTCCACAGTTCTTTTGTAACGTGCATTCCGCACCCTCAAGAGTGCCGGTCTTAGCAGCCTATTGATGTGAGCTCGTTCTGAGCATGCGCTCTAAACAGCACCCACAAATATGGCGCCCAGTAAGTACTTCCTATAATGCACTACGAAAATGAAGACATGACCACGTGGATAGCGCGAGCACTACCCGTAGTGAAGGAAACAGAAGCGCTCCTAGCGAGCTTCTCACCAGCGAATGGAGCACAAGCTCGTAATTGTGTCTCGCTTGCAATCATGCTTGTAACTATGCATAGGTCGTATTGACGTCAGCACAGCTGCCATTGTGGTGGTCTTGCTGCTGCAGGCGCATACCTTCGGTAGCATATATTTCGCACCACCGAATTTGATTATTTTTTCTCGACGAGAACAAGTGGGAATGAAAACTAGCATGACTAGCTGACGTCATGTTCAAGCCATGTTTTGATTGGTTGCTGTTCGATATTTTTTTCTTTTGTTTTGCTTTCGCGAACCCTTCGTCAAACTTTGAAAGACGTGCTTCTTTTGTTGATACGAAAGGTGGTCATCATGCACATACTGAGCTAATCTATAACTAGCATGTGTTGCAACTTTCATGCAAACTAAATCTGTCTCAAAAGTTAAAACAGTCCAAATTAGAAAACAAAATATATGTATATCGCAACATGTGCGTTGCTTGGAACGTTAAACTTAACCTAGTGATTATCTATCACTTTATTAGCGACCCGATTGGACGCAAATAGAAAATTCGAGAGGTATACTCGAATACGCTAACCAGGCAGGGGCAGATATCGTTGAACAAATTCTACCCAGAGCCTTGATCGTTTCTTGCCTCCGGTGAACTGCATCCCTACGAGAGGTCACGAGAAAACTAGGAGCAGGGGTTCGTGATCGTAACATCTCTTACGCTGCGTACTTTATTCCTTCGTGTACAAGGGTGATGCTTGAGCAAACCAATAAAAATACACATTTCCGTTTTTTTTTGTTTTTTTTTCACGCTAAGATGCAGTTGTTTTGCTTCGCGTTTAGATATACTTGGAAGGAAGATTCCGAGAGGAGTTGATCATCTCTCATGGCGCGACGAGCACGTGAGGTAAGCTTTCACGGACACTGATGAGGATTTAGTGCATGTTTTTACTGTCACGGATACACGGCCGTCGAGGGTTCAAGAGTCAAGAAAGAAATACTTTCGATGCAAACTCTGTCTGTATTTTATCACTCTAAAAACCATCTGTTGCTTCCGCTTTCCTTAGTCCTCCTCGTCCCTGGCGAGGACGAGATGTTTCAAACCTCGTCGCTGAGGAGGCTGCAAGTAAAAAGACAGTGTGCGTTGTGACGGTCGTCATGACGTTTCATGATGTCACGCAACACTCTGTGTCACAGCGCAGATTGATTTTGAAGCTTTAAACATATTTCCAGTCTTGTTATTCGCCGAGCTCGCTCCGTAGATTGCAGTCACTGGCTAGTGCTTTGCAGGAAAGTAGACGCTTCATATTTCTTATACTTCGTCTCAGCTCAGGTACAGACGTAGCCGGCGCGCCGAGCTAATGGGACCAATCAAACAGTGTTAAGAGCGAAGGCCGCTGGGCCTTTTCCGTTTATGATTGGTTGAGCGATGATAGAACACGTGCAGACATAAGAAGAACACTATGATGATGCGCTTTGGACGCCGTCCGATTGGTCACACCAGCTCGCAGCGTCGGCTGCGCCTGGACATAATGTGAAACAAAGCAGAGTGTACAGTAAAACAGCTGGTCGAGAACTGGCCGCTTGGGCTTCCCTCGCTCTAAAGAATTAGACCCGCGAGTTTGCTTTGGTGCAGAACACAGAACAACGATTCGTGGCGAACACTATAGAATGATCCTAGTGGATGACGAAGCTCAAGATACGACTAGACCAAAAATGTGATGTCCGCAGGGACATTGGGCGTATGATCGTATGATAACATGCACCACTCACAGGGATACTTCTTTCTCTTCGATTCGTTTTCCGCTGTTCCGCGAGAAATCGAACTCGCATACCTTTGTCTTAAGGTTCACATCCTAGATTTCATCGTTATCCGGTTACGACGCAGGACTCGTAGCATCTGAGAGGTATTAAATCCTCTACAGATAATATTTACTCATTTATCTATTAAACTCTATGAAACGTAACTTTGATATCCACCAAAATACCGAAGACGCGCGGATTAAAAAATGAATGTCGCTCCTTCGCCGTGCTAGCGTGCCAAATTAAGGCAGTGGTTATCACAAGGTATATCATTTGTTAGTGTGGAGAAACTATCTACACATGTGGAGACCGGAGGGCGCGAATAGTTTTACTAGTTTAGAATATGCAGAGTTCTCTGTAGAGTCTTACCCGCTCGGTTGAGGACCCGGAGAACTTTTCGAATGGTCCACGCGCACGGCTGACCTCGCAGCCCGTTGTCGTATGCGATAAGCGCGTGAGCGCTCTGTAGATATCTTACCTGCGGTTGCCACCTTCTTCGGTGGCAACATCAGGCGACCTCTCTCAGCGCCTGTTGCAGTGTGAGATGCTCCAGACGGAGTGTGTAGAAAACGTAACAATTGGAACGCGGCAGCATCGAGCAGAGCCCTGACGCACCGCAGGCTCGCGGCAAAAGAGAACCAAACACTCGAACTATCTCAACCCGTTACGACAAAATGAGCACATCTATTCTTGTGTCTGCTTTTCTTTTTTCGGCTTTTCTGTTGCTCTCTTTCTCTCTTGCGCTCTTTCTCTTGTGAAGGCCGGAACGCGCTCGTTTCACGGAGCATGCAGCGCTGCTGTATATCTCATCACGTAACGTTTTACCCCCCCCCCCCTCAGATGTACTCGAGGAAGATGTTCGGCTGTCACTGGTGTTCAATCAGTGAGGAGACGAGCACTGTGTTTGTGCTTGGCTGACAGTCAACCTCAAAACGTCCGCCTTTTTTTTTTTTTTTTTTTTTGGGGGGGGGGGGGGCGGAAATGTTAGGTGTTAGCCATATAACAAATTGTTCAAATTTGGCCTCGTATTCATGGGGAGTGAGACATATTGTGAGTGACCTCCGTCAGCTTCCGAGGTATCCAACGTCAGGGTAGCCTTCAAGGTTAGGTTCGACTTTGTACGCGTACGTTTTTCACATCAAATGCGGAACTCCGGGACAAATATTTTTGTGTGTTTGTGTGTATGTTGTTGCGACCACATAACCGAATGCTTCGCGCAAATAAACAATATATATTAATTCCGAAGTATGTACCAACTCGCCCAAGCCTCAACTTTAGTAATATATACAGGGTGTTTCACGAAAGGTGGACAAATGCGATATTGCGAAAACTACGCGTTGCACCAAAAAAAGGCTTGTGTCGTTTTAATCCTGGACCAAAGGCCTATTTAGGAAAATTATTAAAGTCCGATAGAGTTATATTGTTAATTATTTTTGCGTTATTAACTTTTTTAATATTGGGTTTAAGGGCACGGTTTCAATAAGAAAATTGCTCAGCATCATCGAAAAACACTAAATCAACAAATTGCAGAACGATAGAAGGCAGGCGAAGCATTTCACGGGTTTCTGAAAAACCGTACAAATTCGACAGGTCTTTAAGTTTCGGTTTGCTATCGGAGCGCATCTCGGACGACGTGTCCGCGGTTCGTCAGTCTCCCAAGTGCATCCACACGAGGGAGACTACGAGCACACGCCAACGAGGACGAGGACTGAACCTGTTCGCTACACCCACAGTGCCGCGAAACTCCAACATCTCACCCTGGCACCGTTGTCCAAGAGAGAAATTGACGTTTGCTACCGCGATAAAGAATCGTACACCGCTGTTAGGTACAGATCGAGACAGAACACAGTGATAGGCTTTGCGCAAAGCGCCACTAGCTTTATTAACCAAAAGCATGGCGGCAACACAAGCATGGTCCTGCTCGAGAAGGATTCGGCGTGGAAGTTCTGGGATCGCGGAGGGGCGTTTGGAGATGCGCCTTCACGCACAATAATGGCCTTCCTCGGTGAAAGGCTGTTTGGACGTGCAAGAATTATCGCGGCGTGCTAGACGAGTTTCCAGGCAAGCTCCTTGACACGGACCCGGAGGAGTATACCGGAACCTGCGTCGCGTCAGCCGGACAAAGTTTCTGCAGTTTCTTTCACGCGTCGAACCAAGAATCGCGCGTCAAATTCAACCAGTGAACGCACAAAACACAACGACGCGCCATTTTTGTTTTAATTGTCAAAACAAAAAACATTGTACCCTTGCCAGACTAAACGCTTTTCAAGTCAATCTCCCGCTAAAAGTCCGCGAGTGAAGAGGCGCTCAACTTTATCAATCCGCCCGTCCGCAGACGAGGCGCGGATCTTAGTAATCGGTGACGTGACGGTCACGTGGTACACGATCCGCGGACGAAAATCGCGATTCGGTCCCTCGTGTGAATCGGCTATAAAGAGCGCTGGTGGTCTAGCCATCATTCAACTTCTTACGCGTACAATAAAAACCAAAAAAAATGCATTGATTTTCTTGCGCAAATAGATGATTTCCTGGGGTCACGCTCTCTCGTGTTTGTGCCTTGGATGGCGCCGCACCAAACTGGCGAGAAGGATTGTAGCAGGTGCGCGGCGCTGTCGGGTTCCTTTGGAAGTGTGCGGCGGTTTCCGGACAATTGGTCGAGCAAAAAGAAATACACGGAAAAGGAAGAAACCAGTCCGTTCATGTTGCCCCAGGATGAACGTCGCTATTCGCGACTTGAAATGACGCTCGCGCAAGACGGCGATTAACTGCCCGGGCGAAGTTCCGCTATAGTCATTCTGCGATGGAACTGCTTTGAGTCAAAGCGCTCTCATTTGGGGAGCGGTTAATGTTTGGGTAATTGTCATTTCGAGCCGGGAAAGATTGCGCATTCCGATATGACAGAAAGGAAGGAAACGAAATAGAAGAAAGAGGGAGAAAGAGACAGCGGAAAGGCTTTTGTCAGGCCCCTTTGGTTGCGAAACTTGGGATTACGGACGCATTCCGGCCGGGCAGCGCGGCGTCCAAAAGAGATCGCGAACGTTCTACGCGAGCACCTCCACCGGATTTCTCTTCGCGCTTGTCTCAACAGAAATGGAAACAAAGTAAGTAAACTGGCGAGTGCGCGGGCAGTGGGGCGGGGACGGACGTCTTAAAAGTTGACTGGTTATAAATTACCGGGAGGGCTCGCACCGAACGCGGTTATAAATAAATCATTACCGCGCTCGCGAATGGATAATGAATGAGCCTATCGTTTAGGCCAGGTTTGGCAAATTCTCTTTTCTGGATTCTTTTTCTTAGAGGTGAGCATGAAAGGGGGGGGGGGGGCGGGGAGGGGGGCAGCTATCAGTTTCTGTTATCTTCGGCTGGTGCTGCGTGAGGCAACCAAGAACTGCTATTGGGGGAGGTGGAACAACCAAACCGAGGAGAGTAAACCTGCACTAAAAATGTTTCTTTTCTTTCTTTCTGAGGTTGGAAACCTTGAGGACCGAACAAAAAGGCAGCCTTGATCGGTTATCTGAGCCGTGTATCTGAGGTTACTCCATCATTCACGAATGATTCCTCATTTTTTTGTTTGCCCACGTCCAGTGTGTCACGATAGGGGCGAATCTAGAGTGGTGAGTCCGGACGTCCGTCGCCTTGCTTAACGAGCGCTGGCCGATAATTATTCATGGTCTACCCGGGTCCTAAGGTGTATGCGCGTGCGCCGTGTTCAGTCGCCGTTTAGATACAAAGCTCGCGTGGATGTGCTACCAAATAGACGGAGCGTACGAATACCTTCCGCGAGGGTATCTTTAGCATGTCGCTGCGACGTCCAGTTGCGTCGAGTTTTCTTAACATGCATGCTTGGAATCCGTCGACGACATGGTCAATGCCTAAGATCAGTGCTTGACCAGACCCGTACGTAATGATAATGACTGCACCTCGTGTACGGTCGTACTTGGCTATCTTGCGTCAGGAGGAGCCCGTGCATTCAAGGATGCGCCTGCCCGGAGATGACGACGCACGGCGCGGCATTCTTAGCACGCACGCAATGAGAAACCGAACGAGCGGAGTAGAAGAGAGCACGCGGTGACGTCAGACTCTCAGCTCTGATTGGAAGGACTAGTGGGTAGCATCGCAAAGTGCTATTAACTGCCTTTGTCCATAGAGCCACCGCCTCCGCCATCAGAGAGTGATACGACGGCGTCGTCTGCGCGAGACGCTGTCGACGCTTTTTGTTTCAAACCAACTGGAGGGAAGACAGATCGGGAGAGACGAAGGCAGTTAGCATTTTGGCGTCTTACCCACTTCTTCCTCCAATCAGAGCTCGGCGCTCTCACATCACCGAATCCTCTCATCTCCTCCTCTCCTTCAGTTGCTCACCAAATAAGCAATTGCCCCTTCCATTTTTTTTTCCTTTATAGTTATACATTTTTTATCCAAGAGTAACTGTATGGGGAAATGCGTTCATCCGAGGAGACTAGCAGTGTAGCGTAGGCTGGGGTCTGCGCCCATCGCTGGCGTTTGTCTTATCCATGTCTCATTGTGAGAGCAGGAGCTGCTATAGCAACCCGGAAATGTCAAAAACGCTTAAAAAGACTTTTTTTTCACAGTTTTGCTGTGACACACATGTTAAAAAAATTAATTTTTCGCGAAAAAATGTTTTTGATTATATTGACGGCGCGAGACGGGATTTAGCAAGAGCCACCTAGAGAAGCAGAGGGCCTCCTTACCGTCATCACAGTCAGATCCATCGAGGCTTGAGATAGAGCACGAGTGCTGCGTCACTGTTCGGCCGGGGCTCGTGTTCAATCAGCGCGTCGAACGTCGGAACTCGGGCCCAATAGCCGAGTTAGCGCCATTTGACTGTGACGACGTTTCATGAAGGGCGAGGAGGCGATACGGGGGCTGTGATTATTCTAGTTGGTGCTGGATTTAGTCGGTAGTCACCTCCTTTCCACTCTGTTTTCCTCTTGGCATTTCGGGCGCGTGGTGGAGAGGTGGATCGGGGCTCGGCCATCACGCTGAGGTGGAGAGAGAGTATGACCATCTTGTTGAGGTGGAAAGAGTGCATGACTATTCCATGACGTCATGGACGGCGCTCAGAATTTAAAATAATTCTCGCTACGTCAATATTGCTCCTTGCGCGCGCGCGTGTATGTGTGTGTGTGTGTGTGTGTGTGTGTTTGTGTGTGTGTTTGTGTGCGTGCGTGTGTTTGTGTGTGTGTGCGTGCGTGTGTGTGAAATTATTTTTTTCTCACGCAAGTCCAAATTATTCGGTTAAAAAAATATTTTTTTTTCAGGGTCCCTTTAAAGGGATTGTCAGGGGATATCCGGAAGTTACTAAGTTGTTGCGCTGGGCACGCAGAGAGGGCCTAGATATGGTCATATGTGCTTTTTATTTACTTGAAACAAACTCCAATATTTGTGAAATGCGTTGTGGGCGTCAATACGAAACTGCACGCCAAATTTCACGAGTATGAATGACTGGTGGTTGCCTGACGTCATATCAGTCATGGTGCAGCGTTAGCTAGATTATCTCAGTTGTGGAACGCTCGCGGCGAAGGTACACCGTTCACTCCCTTCAGTCCGTTTCCAGTCGTTTGATGCGCCATCTAAATATTCGTTTCAAAACTGTGTTTTTTATGAAGTACGGTGAAACGCCATCGAGACGCTGTGCTTAGAAACATCGTCTTCCATAGAATACGCTGCAGTTACCATAGCAGCCGTCCCTAAACGGCAAGCCGTGGAGTGAGGGGGGGGGGAAGGCGGGGGCTGGCGGGCGGGGTAATTGCTGGTGCTAGCAGCGTGTATAGGCAGTTTTCTTAACTGAGGTAACTGTGGCATTGTGCGTCGGACTCGCGGGCGTTCACTTATTAGCGGTTGTGATTAAGATGGTAAATGTTGCGTGCAAAGAACATCGTCGAAGAAATCAGCTTTCCTCAATACCGTTAATGTTGTTTTAGATGCGGAGCATCTCTTGCTCGGGTTCTATGTCCCGCGGCGTCGTAGTCCGCACTCGCACTACGCACGCGCAACTCTCCTTCCCTTTCTCCAACAGCCGCGCGTTACTCTCTCCGCTCTCTCTCTACCAGCTGCGTGCACTGCGCGTTCGTTCGCTTCTACTCACACCGCGCGCGCACGCGCAACTCTCCTCCTCTAGTCTCCTCTCCTTCAAGTGTGAAAAAATGAACGGCGAGCGGCGAGCGTTCCAAGTTTCTCTGCCGCGAGCCGCGACGAAGGCTCGCGTAGGGGATTACACTAGGGCAGTCGGTGGCGCCATCTCTCGACGTCAGCACGCAACTGACTCTTTCCTCGGAACCAACACGATGCTCCGCATCACCCCATGGTTCCCCTCGGGAAGATGGTGTAATTTTTTTCATATAACAAAGTTATTTCACTGAGGCAGCAGTCGAGGATAAACCGACCTGATTTGATTTGATTTGATTTGATTTGATTCGAGAGCTGTCATTGCGTGATGTGACTTCGAGGCTCTCGCTGTTTTTTTTTTTAATTTATTTGTATACTTAGTAATTTATTTTCTTTACAACACTTTTCGAAAAAAACAGAGGAGAGGTGGACCGGCTTCGCCTTCTTTGAGGTGGAAAGAGCGCATGATTCTTCCTTGACGTCATGGGGTTTGGGCGCAGAATTTCAAATAAATCTCTCGCAGTCAATATTGCCCTAATATTTTTTTTCGCTTAAACTTTATTTTTGATACGGGTGTCCCAACCACACTGTTAAAAAAAATACGTTTTTAGGGGCCTTTTAAAAGAGAGGGAGAGAAAAGAAATTATTGTTGTGGAGACCTTAGCAGCTTTAAAAGCGGGGCCGGCCACCCGCAGTGGGAATCAATAACACGGAAAGTTTTAAGGATAGAAAGGGGGCGAGAAATAAAAAAACACTTCCATTGCGCATCACCGAGTTAAAATATAACTTAAAGTCTGTTTCGACACAAAAAGCGCAAGAGTGACTCCATCCCCGAATTCCCAGGTGGAAATGGCATGACACGTCCCTGGATACAAATTGCGAATGCACCTTTTTTTTCTAAACCGCAAAAAAAATAAATAATAATAATAGCATTTGTTAGTGCTCGTTTTTCAGCTATATGAAACACACAGAGAACGTAGCTCCGTTTGATGCCCAATGCGCTTTGTTGCGTGGGGCACTGAGTAAAGCGTTGTTGTTGTTGTTGTTGTTGTTGTTGTCGTCGTTTTTGCAGGCAAAGGTTTTCCCGCAGCTCCCACGTTGCATCAGACTAAAGTTACTGACCGCAGACTCGCGCTCTGAGCGTGCGCCAAAACTCCCTTTTGGGGAAAAACACACACACACGAAGAGGCATCTTTTGTGCACGCTCAGCGCGTGATTCATAGTCTAGAGACTATAAGGAGTACTCACTGAGCGCCATATTTGTGGGTGCTCTCTAGAGCGCATGCTCTGAACGAGCCCCCATTTATAGGCTGCTAAGACCGGCCATTTTGACGGTGTGGAATGCACGTTGCAAAAGAACCCTGGAAGCTAGCCATCAGCACGCGCTTAGCAGTCGCACACACAGCTATGGCCGGCAGTCAATACTTCATATATAAAGGCTGCAACACGCGTGCGTAAAACCGACCTGAAAGTCGCACGAAAGTCGGAACATGCAAACGTAATCAATGTGTTAAAAATATATATATATATATAAAAAACGTGAGTTTTATATTGCACATTTATCACAAATATAGTGTTCGTTCAAAACATATTTACCACGGTCTTACGGCGAGCTGTAAACACTCACCTAATCGTTAAAAAAAAAGTAAAAAAAAAGTCTTTTTGCATTTTACTTTTTTTATATTGTTGGCTCGTTTTTTTTTTTTTCGCAAGTCTTTTTGAAGTTTAAAGCCGCGTTCATACTGCTAATACATTATACGAAAGACAGCCTGCAGACACTGTCTGAGGATAGGTGCCGCAAGCTACCGCCCGTTACAAAGGGTATAGCCATTAACAGCGTGTTTCTTTCTACTGTGATGGTCCTATCACGTTGATCATGCAAACACTGCCTGAGGACATGTTCGAACCCTACATGGTGTATGAAGCAAACATGCTTTCGAACATGATTGAGGCTTGTCCGCCGACACTTCTGTCATCATGCCTGCAGCGAACACCACGTGTATTTTATATAGATATATACACCTTTTTCACAAGGGCGCAACCATCTTGAATGTCGTCACTTCTGGTATGCGGTAAAACATCGTTTTGATCTCTCAACGCCGCTGGAAGTTGTTTACGAAAAATGCGTGATTGTCACACTTTCTTCTTTTGCCTCACCTATATTTTCTCGCATATTCCAGGTTGAAATGTTTTATTATTTTTTCGTCCCGCATACCAGATGGGGAACCCGCGTGACTGAGAACGACGGGCAACTGAACACGTCTATATGAGCACTGAGACCCCGGCTTTTCGGTGGCAGCACGCAGAAGGCGATTTATTAGAAACGGTTCACGCTGGCCCTCTCCAAAAGCTTTGTCTTATCAAACATGTTCCCGGATACGATTTCTAAAAATATCGGTATTTTTGGTGACCATACGCTCTGTTTTACTAGTATATGTTGTTACGGTGGCTGATGGAAATTTTTCTTCACCCACGTGGAGAAAAGTTCCCAAAAAAAAAATTGGGTTGTGTGTATGTTTATACAGCCTAGAACTTGGTCTGCCTCCAAGGGCGACGAGTCTCCCAGCTGTAGATGAGCAATTTAGCCAGTGCAGTATAAACCGCTAGCCTGGGGTCTTTAACGTGCACCACGCAGTAGTGATACACGACCGCACGCCGGTACGATGCTCATCCAGAACGAAACGGGCAGGGGCGGAATTGAACCCAGTATCCTGGGTTCTGCAGCGCGAGCTTTCGCTCCACGTGCTCCGAGCTGGTGTGCGCTAGACCACTCGGCCACCGATCCCCCAAAAGTTCCCAAACTGATCCAGTTACCTGTGTCGCGTGAACCGCGCGGAAACAAAAGTGTACTATTTGCCTTGTTTAATTTAGGGTCAATAGTTCAAACATGTTGGGTGTACGGTGCTTAAAACAAGAGCGAACGATTTTGTACTGTAGATATTAAGGCCGCTAAGAGCAAAATAAAATAAAAAATGTGTTGAAAGCAAAACATAAATTAATTTTTTTCGTATGTATATATACGCAATTGACTATGGAAGGTGACTACCTCGACTTTAGTTGCTTTCGGTAAAAGAGGAGTTAGAACTTTGGGTGTCCAAGTCCGATCTTTGCTGCAGGGCGTGTTGCGTGCGGAGCATGAGCAATTAAGCTAGACCCGCGGCTATTCTAGTACTGAGATATATGCACTAATCATATGTTCTATGCCATTTCTCACGTAAAATCTTTAATATTGAATCATGTTTTTGTTTTTCTCTCTTACAGTTACGACGGTGGCGAACGAGAGATTGCAGAGGAGGCATTCCTACGCAGGCATGGCGGTAAATATGTTTGATATATTGAACTAAAATAGCTCTCAAAAGATTGCCAGTCGATTGTCCTGGCTGCAAAGAAACAATATCCATTCGTTGCATCGGACGGGCGCTCGGACAGCCTGGTTTCCTTGACCTTCGGGCTATACACCTTTTTCGTTTAACCTCGCACCCAGCCACGTTGTCCCCATATCCGGTATGCGTTCCGAGCAAAAAGCAAGAGATTACAACCCCGAACAAGTAAAAGGTATAGAAGGGTCATAACAAGAACGACTGACGGTTGCAATTAAAATGTTAACACGTTCTACGGTCGAGGCGAGAAGAAAGCGATGTTTTCACGCATGCTGGAAGTTCCAGAATTGAAGATGGCGGCGCCCACGCAGAAAAGGTGTATAGGGGCAAGTCTGTGACTTCGTGTAGAGTGATATTGCTATTTCAAAGACGTTTTAATAGCTTTCAAACCGAAGGCCTTTATACGAGGAGCGTTCAAGTTCTTGTCTTCTAATTTATTAATTTAAAAGGTACGCGCAACACAAGAGCGAAACGTCGCCACTTTTTTACATAGTAACTGTAATTCTGTGAACTTTTTGGCAACATCGACACCACTACTGCATGGCCTCGGCGAAGGCTTTTTCGAGGGCCTGTTGAAACAACTGGGATATTGTCGACGCAACAGCGGAGCGCATCGAAAACACTCGACCTCGACCACATGGAGTGTCATTCATTGTCGGAAACCGGCAAAAATCGTTGGGAGCAAGATCAACAAAATTAGAGAGCTTGAGAAACCAGTTTAAAATTGCCTTCTGGAAAAAATCATCTCCTGAGAAGTGTCGCCCGATGAAGCCAAGCATGGTCGTGACGCAACATCACAACTGCGGCCTCTTCCATTCGTGTAATTTTTTTGTTGTTTTTTTACGGATTTTTTTAAATAACGTTTTTGTAGAATACAGTTCGATTCAACCGGCCAAATTCCTGCCAAGTCATTGTAGCCAACCATAGCCAAGTCTGGCCAAGCATCCCCCTCCCCCCCCCCCCCCCATACCAACACCCTTGCCTACCCAGATAGCTGAGCTGCCAGAACCAGCCAGTATTTCAGGCTTTAAGCCGCTAGACGGCGTCGTCGGCGCCGCACTTTTCAAGATGGTGGCGCCCTTAGAAAAAGGGTCTATACTAGAGGTAGGATTTTGGGACAATAAATATTCCAGTGCTTACGAAATACAAGCTTGTGGTCACCTTTTCCGGATATCAACGAACAGGCACGTAGCCAAGGGGGGGGGGGCATGGGGCCCGGCTTCCCCCTAGAAATCTTCCATTTTGCTCGGACCTCCTCTTCCCCTCCCCCTCTTACAGCATTTTGTCATGCCCCCCCCCCTCCCCCGCGAAACAAAATCCTGGCTACGTGCCTGTCAACGAATACATTTAACTCGATCCTTGATGCATCAATTTGTGTAGAGTTTTTGGTATTCACTTCAGTGTCACTTTAATGTCGGCAACGGCAAACTCAAAATTCACTTCAGGGTCATTTAATCTCGTCCTCTCGTTGCGCGCGCTGCACTGGTGGGCACTTCGCTCCGAGTTGAGATAGATATTCATGATTATATTGCTAGGCTTCTTTGGCAGATTGCGGTGTAGAGATACCACTCACCGAAAGGATACACAGCGAGAAATTGTGGTGCTGAAAGCAATCCGAGCAAGACGAGCTCTCGGGAAAGGCCTAATAGACAGCGACTGATTGTTTCAGAACCCGCCGGTATCATCGACAGACAGCTGTCGGCGTCGCGTTTACACGGAGGGAACCCGAGTTGTGGTTTGCATCTACGACAATCGGTCATTCCCGGAGACGCTCTAGACAGCCGCGCGTTATTTCTTCAAAACTTGCTTCGCCACCAAGCAAAAAAAAAGAAGACTTTTGCGGGAAGAGCGCGGTGGAGGGCGGGGTGGGCAGAAGAGAAAATGCTGCATCTGCGGTTCAATTAATTTATGGGTCGATCGGTGATCAGTAAAGCGTAATTATCGCCTCCGCGTCTCTCGCACTGCGCCGTCATCGATCAGATGTTTATCGCCTGGGACAGGTTATTGGTGCGCTCCGGAGACGAGAACCGCTGGGGGGAGACTCTGCAGAGGCACATTAGTGAGCAAATAGGAAGAAAAGCGTCTACCGTCTCACGAGCTTATTCTTCCCGGCAAGCGGCCTTCTTTCTCTTTCGCGCGGAATATCCGGCACGTTGATTCCGTCGTCCTTGTTCTTCGGGTTCCTGCATAAGATATATATAGATATATTGTTGTTTTTTTAGCGTGGTTTTAGATATGAGCTGGAATGAATGTTCATTTTGTACTCGTGTTCCGTAGAATTTAGTTGGCTGACAGATATCATCGATGAGAATGTACTTCTTACAGGCACGGGCGCCATCTCTTGTCACGGACAGATTGGAAACGGCAGGGAAGTATTTCATTTGTGCCACCTTCACGATCTTCGTCTACGGGTATAAACTGAGAGAAAGGGGAGGAGATGAGACTGCGCGTGGACGTCGGAACACCAAATTAGAGGGTAGACTCAAAGCTAGCTGCTTTTGTATCTACGTCAGCATTCGGCTTGACTTTATAGCCGCCATCGCGTCGGTTTCAGTCAGACACTGCTGCGGTTGTACACGACGACTAAACTATGGCGACCGCCATTGTTGCTTGACGGATATTCAAGGAGCGTCCGTTCTACGCTTGTGTGTCGTAATTGTTCCTAAACTACTAACGTTTGACGCTTTCATTAACAACTAATTAGCCACCGGCGACTTGTAAGCATTAAACTCTCCGAAGTAAAAAAAAATGAAAATAAGACATGGTGAGGCAAATCAGTTTGATTACAATAATATAATAGAATCAAATAGCGAGGAACTTTGACAGCTGGTTAATAAATACGTTTACAAGCGCTTTGTTTACAGAGTATGGCCGATACGGGGTGAATGTTATACTTAAATGCCACAGTTTGTTCCAAGCCCAACTGTGCCTGAACTTTTGTTTTTTTTTGTAGCCGTACAGGTACATTTGAAATGAAGACTCAGTGCGTCGTTTCATCAAAAAGCCTTCCTAAACAATAGCTGCGCGCAGTCAGCTACCAGCGGCAGTTACTATGTGACACGTCAACAGGTTCTTTCGAAGCGTTCTAATTAGCGTAGATAATTATCTCACTTTAATTGTGGCGCCTATTTCTGCCCATGATTAATGGTGGGCACCTCATCTCTTGGACTCGCTGGCCGAAACTTGTCTGGCTGTCACAAAAGATTAAGGAACGAGAAATCAAATCTGGAAGAGGAAACGTGTTTGGAGAAAACAAAAACGATTTCATTATTTTTTGGTCTTCAAATAGCAACATAGTAATGCCAGATTTCGCGATCATAAAAAAATATCAGAAAATAAAACGTTCAATGCGACATTTAGGAACCTGTTCAACTTCCAAAACTTGATTTTGATTGTCACGCCGCAATAATTTTATAAAAAAAAATAGAGAAAGTTGATTTTGTTGGTTTGAATATGAAGACGCACTTGTATACCGGCGTGCATCTACGCCACCAAACCCAGATTTGTTCGTAACGCGTTACTTTTATCCAGTAACTTTTTTTCAGGCAATGAAGCAACGACTTAATTACTTTTCGAAAGAAGGATCGATTTACGCATCTTTGTTACATTCGAATGGAGCAACGACTAATGGTACTTAGAGTTACATCTGGCAAGGAACGTGCGCATATACAATACAAGTCAGTCAACCTGGTTCTCGCCTCAGCGCTTTGACATTCACGGGAAAAGATCGCCAGCAAGAAAGTAAAAACACCCACAAATACGTTAAAACGGCACAACATTTTGGAAAACTGCTGCTGCCTTAGAAAAACGAAACATCCCGAGTTACGACAAAGTAACTCGATACTTTTGCCCTGAAATAACTTGTTCCTCTAGAATCTAAGTGGCGGCTCATGTACTAAGTTACTTTTGAGCGAGTAACGAGTAACGGTATTCAGTTACTTGTTTTACGTAACGTGTACATGTTTGATCAAGACTCTACGCGACCCTATAGTTAACCCCCTCGGATTGAAAGTTGTACTGTACTGTCCACATTCGTCAAAATAATTTTACCGCTCTACATAAAGAAAGTAAAAAAAGAAGTTACTTAAAATGAGTAGCATTTATATGGCCCGTTCTTAGTGTTTTTGTGTCAGATCCAGGGATTGTAGTATCGATGACGTAACGGCATCACATGACGACCCTCATCAGCGTGACAGTCGTCGCGTGACTCCATGATGTGACATGTGACAGAAAAGCAACAGTTTATATATATATATATATATATATATATGCCATATTTTAAAGAGACAGGCAGTTTTCCCCGCGCGAGCTCGAAACCCGCTCGAAAGATGTCGCTTAAAGCTACACCCTGCACGATGAAACAGAACGAGTGTGATGCGAGCGTTCAACGCTCCCGAGGTCTGCCGGACGCGACCAACAACGAATTACAAGTCGGGCGGCCTTCTCCTTCCCGCAATAATGGAATAAACGGCCGTAATAGCGTACGGCCAAATAACGGCGCTCGTGGTCCGCTTCGCTGCGCATTAGCCGGGAGAGTCGTGCCTCGTAACTGATTTGGAGGAACGAGAATCATCTCTCCGCTAGTTTTTCCTTCAACATTTCCTCTTTTTTTATTTATTTCTCGTCGTTAATTTCACGGACTCATTAAGTTATCGGCAACATTTGTACATTGTGGTTGTTGGGCATACGCACTGAGACAACGCGTGACGTACCCCGATGAGCATCGCTAGCGCTCTCGTATCCTCGCTTGGACGACCGAAATCGCGCGGTGGTCGTTACGGAGCGTGAGCAGCGCCTTCGCGACTGCAGCATTTCGTTCAAATGGGCCCGTATACGTTCATTTGTATCGAGCGACGAGACAAAGGAAGTGATCTTCTTTACCTGTCGCAAATACCAGGAAAGAGGTTTAAGGTTTGGATCACGCGAAGCTGAGAACGACGTCGTCGTGCGAGCGATGGGCCGTGTAGACCTGCGCGAGAGGTCGTAGGTGTTACTGTACAACGGGCGTTCTCGTCTCGGGTCGACATAGTATTAGCTCGGCGATTGCGCTTCGTATATACAAATGAAATGGGATAATCGAACGCGCGCGTCGAGTGAGGTTGTATCGAGCGCACTCGGCTGTTTATATGAGCGCATGCACGCGAGCTATACACCCGGAAGCTTAAGCCATAGAAAGTCATTGAAGTCGTAAGTCATCGAAAGGACAGTCTGCAATCACTGTTTGAGGCGCGTTTGTTGCGAACACTGCGTATTTTCTGTAATGTGTGAGCAGCCTGACTCTGACTTTAAGGACGATCAGTTGTCCGAGCGGGACGACGCAGCCGAAGCTACAAGCTCGAGCATGTGGCCCTGAACAGTGCCTGCTTTTCACGACGCGCGTGCTCGGCGGGGACGCTGGAAGCCCGGAGCTCGCGCTTGTATCGGCTGCGTCTGCACCTAAGCTGAAACGAAGTATAGTTAGAGCTTGTGTTGCGCTGGTGTTGCGGACTCGGAGATTATGTGTCATGAGAGAGTCTTAGAATGAGAGTTACCTCACGCTTCGGGTGTCCCCGAGCAGCTTAGGGCGTCGCACTGCGCTTGCGTCTTGAGAGTGCGCGTTGTGCGCATCAAGCTTCTTTGGGGACCCCACGGGCCCCTATTCTAGACCTCCTTATTAACAAAAAAAAAAAATGGCACGGCTTCTGTTGTTTTTTTTGAAGTCCGCGTATTTAGCATGCGATCGGTGCCTTTTGTCGTGCTCTGGCTGCGCGTGTACTGTTCGCAGGATCACGAGATGGCGCAGTGTTATCGAAGATAGATGAGGCCCGCGCTGGAAGCGGCACAACTGAAAGGCATCTCTGCCGTTCTAAACTTGCCAGTGACTACAGAGCTTTCCAATGTTTAAAAAATCACAGTCCAGCGTGCCATCTTCACAGCCCAGCACGTGCGTGGTCGTCGCTTCGGAAAGCGAGGAAAGCACGCGCCATACGCTCGAACACTCAAGATTGCACCAGCCACGCGCTCTTTTTTGGAAAGGTTTATAGTAGCAGCAGAACAGGCAATTCGGGCAATTTTCTCCATAATATTAGCCTTTAAGATAAAAAAGAAAATCGGGGTGTGCATATGTTAATACAGCCTAGAACTTGATCTGCCTCAACGGGCGACTTGTTTTCCAGCGGCTGATGAACAATTTAGCCTAGTGCCAGTACAAACAGCTATAGCCATGGGGTCTTTCACGTGCACCACGCAGTAGTGATACACGACCGCACGCCGGCACGATGCTCATCCAGATCGAAACGGGCAGGTGTGGGGATTGAACCCAGCATCCTTGGTTCTGCAGCGCGAGCTTTCGCACCACGTGCTCCTCCGAGCTGGTGTGCTCTAGCCCGCTCGGCCACCAGTCTCTCAGTATAGCCTTTACGTTTCCCAACGCCTGCATGGTTCTAATCGAGAGGCTAGCTATTACTAGGGACTTTTAGTAGACCGTACTACGCTAAAGCTTCGCGCTGCTATGAGCTCGTGCCGTAACTTTGAAGCATGGGTTGAGCACGCGCCCTCTTGGCGCGTGATTTCCAACGTATAGACGTTGAAGCATGGTTCCCCTAGGTTCCCCGACTTGTGTCCCATGCGTGCAAGCACGTGCAGCGTGCACGCGAACATAGCTTTGGCACGAACTGAGGCATGGCGGCGGCCAGCCGCCTTGCTTGCAATCGTCTATACGCGGTCTACCAGAGCCGTATATGCAGAGAGTTTGCCATTCATTGGAAAGTGTATAAGCCAGATGAGGAGACGCCATTGGCCGAAAGCGTGCTGGTCGTGTTCCAGGGCGTCTTGGCAGATTCGAATGTGACCAACGAGAAGCCGGAAATGATACCCTGGTGGTGGTCGCGAGATACGAAATTAATGAGTGCGTCGGAGTAACTCTCGGTGGATGAAAATATGGTGCACGCTGTTTTTCTGCATGATCATTATCGAAACATCACGTGCACCCTGTTTTCAACCATGAAGGGTTACTACATTTAACTCGTACGCGCTCATTAAACCATGACCTTTGATCGGAACTGTTTCTCGCTACCACCGCTAGGGGATTCTTTTCGGCTTCTGGTTGGCCATAAGAGCATGTCTAGCCCTCTTTTTGCGTCTGGTGCACGCCCTGGCTCTGCCCGCTCCTCCCATTGACCAAACTCTTTCTATACACGGCTCTGTGGTCTACTAAACCTCTATTGGTAATCATACCGCGGGAAGAGAATAATGAACTTACTTTTCATGTACGCTTCCAACTCGGGCTCTATGGTTTCGAATCGTATTCTTATTTCCTTATTGGTTTTAGTATGCATTGAAGGTGATTTGCGTTGGGGGAATCGCCACTGTACACTATTATGAAGACCTCTAAGAACTATACTAGCCATAATATAGCTTGACATCACAGGTGTCGCATGCGTTTCAACTTCACAAGTCAGACACTTCCTGCTATTTAAGCATTCATACAACAAAGTTTATTTTTCTAGCACGTGTATGAAGAAGACGAATTTGCCCTCATAGACATGTGCTGATAAAGCTAGTAGACAGGCGAGCTGGTTTAGGCTGCACATTGCTTAGACCGGAGACGACGGACAGATTGGAGGCAGAACAAACTGAAAGAATGGGGACAGGACACACGTGTGTGTCATGTCCCCATTTCTTTCGTGTGTTCTGTCCCCATCTTTCCGTCGTCTCCGGTCTTAACAATGTGGGATAGTCATTTGCATTCGTCGGAAAGTAATGACAACAAAGCAGAGTAGTCAAAATCACTATAAAATAATGAACCAAAAGTAATTAATGAGAATCCGTCCGATCCTCCGCGATTCAAACAAGTCCGGGAAGAACGGAGCGCATAGCAGCGTTACTATCATCAGTCCAAAATCTCTAGAGCGAGCGAATATAATCGCAGGAACAACCGGTATTTTGGTCGAGCACTTCTGCAACCTCCGGTAGTATAATCTGTTCGATAAGTGACTTTTAATAGAATGTAATCGTTTTCTTAAAGGCTCAACTATCAGATTCGGGTCCGAAAATAGCGCGGCGAGAATTTCCTCTTCGGTGTTCTTGCTCCGTTCCATTCCCCCTTGGGCGTCATGCCCTATTCATCTTGCGCGACATCGAAGGACAGATCCATCGACAATTTCGTTTCCCTAATTTTATTTTTGATTTCCCAGCCAGGGCACTCCGTTATACCAGTTGTCGTCGTTGTCATCCCCTTCCTTTTTACACCTCTTCGTTTGCTTTTACAGGAAAGTTTGTTACCGCGGCTACTTCGGTATTTGGGATTGCGTCGCCCGAGGACGACTCCATGTTGTTGACGTTATTCGTGGCGGTCTTCTTGGGCTAAACACTGGAGCTGATTGGTTGGCGGCTTTCGGCAATGTTGGTTCCTGCCTCTTTTTTGTTTTCTTCTTTTCTTCGCATAGCGTAGGACAGGAAGCGGTTGACCGCAACGATGGCCACGCTCGATTTGGAGCTTGATCGATAGTCAAAAGTAAAATTTGTTTGCGAGCGTCAGTGTGGAGAGCGGGAAGCTATAGTCTTCCACGCGATATAACCAGTTATGATTCCACTGAAGAGGGACGACTTGGTCAGTGCAGTGTGTGTGGGCTATAACCTGAAGGTTTTGGCGTGCATCGTTCTGTTGTGATGCACTTTAAAGCATCGGGCCAGTGCTGCGCACGCACAGCACAGCATGCTTTAGCGTTTGTCCCAGCTTGTTTTCGGAAAAAAGATCAGAAGGACGCGTGGCAGTCCTTGAATATTGGCGATTTTAATGAGGCTCTTTGAAAATGGCGCGGCACTGAAGCCAATATTACATTTTCCATTTCCTACGTGTATAAATTAAAGCATAATTCGCAGACTCAATGCAACGGCTTGGTCTTTTCATCGTTGCCCCACAGGTCAGCGAAATCGACGACCCCAGTTTTAATAGCGAATACAGCATTTGAAGGATAATTTGATAAACGAGCAGTGACTTGACCGCAGCCCAGACCGCTTGGGTCGTTGGTTACTCGGTTCATAGAGGCAGAGTCAGATAGCGCCATGCTTCTTTTTACCCGTTTCCAACAAACGACGAAACCGTGTGGCTAAGGGAAAGAATCGCGTGTGCGGTCAGTGAACTCCGTGATTTCCGGAGCCAGGACATAGTCCTACTATGCCCTAGTACCACTTTAGCGACAATTACCGCAGCTACCGAGTCCCGACAACGACCGACCTCAAGCACGTGCAGCATGCACGCGAAGGCACCTCTGGCAATTTGCAAGTTCCCGCATGCTCGTGAAGTAAGTACGAGCGATTGCAGGCTTGCGAAATATACCTTCGCGTGCCTAAAGAGGGATGACACCCTTTTTTGTACCCGATGCCGGCAGCACGCGCTTACAGGAAAACTACAAAGAAATTGCCGAGAACCAAAATGTCGCCGCAGCACAGTCAACGCCAAGAGCGCGTGCAGGAAGACACTCTTTCACGCGTTTCAGAACAAACAAACGAAAGAGCGTTCGGAACAAAATGGCCAGATGTCATCACCCTATGCAAAGCCCACACGAAGGCACCCTAAGTGGGATTAGAGCTTTGTGGATCTTGCAGAGTACCCTTTGTTTAAAATCATCTGGGACAACTTTCCGAGGCATTTCAGAAGTAAAGCGCTCTCATCTATGCGTATTTTGTATATGTTTTGATCGGTGCTCAGTGTGTACGATACGAGCTCACGGGTGCTCAGAGAGCTCTCACTTCATTACCATAAAGAAGTTGTTCCCAAGTTTTAACAATTTGTACTTGGCATGTACGGGCGCGAGCCGCGTGTATTGTTTGTCGCGACAAATGATAAAACGCTGCACAGGCTAAGACGCCCAACGATCCACAACGTTAAGACGCAGCCGCACCGCTCAGACACTGAGCACTTTTAGCAAACCGTTACCGTGTACCGCGTACCGCACTATACCGGAGCCTTTGAAGCGTGCTTTGAAAAGCGCGCGCCCGGGTGATACCGTGACCGCGGGGCAAGCCCGCGCGCGCTCGAAAGCACGCTTCAAAGGCTCCGGTATAGTGCAGTACGCGGAACACGGTAACGGTTTGCCAAAATCCCCCTTGTGTTCACTACAGAAACGTTGACAAAATATACCCGTCCACCATTGCTCGATCACGTGTTCTGAGCGCGTGGATTGGACACGAGAATTGCGTCAGTGGTCGGCGAGGACTCGCATCCAATCGCACGCTGTGTACGTGGATGGATGGAGGCTAATGGCTCTACCCTTTGTAGTGGGTGGCAGCTTGCGCCACCTAGCCGAACATTTCATCGTCCCTTTTTTTTTCTTTTTTGGGGGGCAATGGAGCGACTGCCAATGTTGCTCAATGGACGCCCTTCGAGCATGTTCGATCGAAGCCTGCTTATGCTTCATACGTATGTAGGCTTTAAACATAACTGCAAACCGTTTTTTTTTTGTATGAACAGCGTGACGGGGCCAGTCATATACACGTGTTAGAATCTTGTCGACGGAGACATGGAGGCCGATTGAATAAAAAGGAGAAGGTTTGTTCATGTGCCTCAAACACGTTGACTTCGTGTGTTTTCGATTTTTGTTGTTTTTTTGCTGGAAGGAACACGTCTCAGTAAGTGTGTGCAGACTGCCTTTTGTCCGATTTGTTTGTTAACAGAGCGATCGCGGCATTAAAAATAACGATTGAAGACACACTCGTGTCTGGGGGAGGGGGCGCCATGGGTGTGTGCAATTATACTATAAAAAAAATAAAGAAGTGGCGGCGGCAAGATGGAGAGCACCGACTTTACCCGTCCCTCGGAACCGCGGCGTTTCGAGAGAAGAAACAGAGACCGACCCGGCGCGCTCGCTCGCGGGGCATTACGCGCCGACCGTGCATCTATCGGACTGAAAAACGCCAGAAAAAAGGGCAGCATAGAACAAGGGGGGGGGGGGGGGGGGACGAAACAACTTGACCGCTCGTGAACTCGAGCGAACTCCACTTGCTGAAGGCGAGGAAGGCGTTCTGTGTTGCTGCGCCCGGATCGAGCCACTATTAGGCAAAACTGGCCCGTGGAATGAAACGGCCACGGAGGAAACATAAAAAGGAGATGAACAAAATGAAGTCTAAGGAAGGAAAGAAAGCAAAAAAGGAGCGAAGAGGGGTACGGGACGGAAGAGAAGCAGCGTACGAACCCCACCCCCATCCCTCAGGAATAATGGACATACCCACGCCTCCGCGCATTTCTATGTAATCTTCGCGTTTGCCCGCTTCGAGGAGAACTCGCGCGCGCCCGCCGCCATCGCCGCCGCACCGCCGATCTCGAACATGCCTTCCTCGCTTGGCGGGACGAAAAATTAAAATACGGCGGCGCAAGTGAAAAGAGCGCGCCGAAAGACGAAAAAAAAAAACAGAGCAACAGAAGAGAAATAATAATAAAAGAAAACGCGAATCAACGTCCAGTTTTGCTTGCACGCACGCGACCAGGACCCATCGAGGTATATAATACAGGGCGAGAGGGACCTTTGAAAAGCGGGACGAGGTAGGAATGCGTGTATCCTTCCTTTCTTACGATCAACCGTAGACGGGATGGTACACGAGTCGTCCAAATAATTTCAGTGTCGCGTGGGTGTCACGTGACCCTCAGAAAGGGCGCGGCGATGACCGGGGCTCGTAGTCGTCACGTGATGCGTTACCGGCGTTGGATTGGCTGGGACGGCTTGCAACGTCCGCTATGGTCCATCTTAAGGCAAAACGGACATTATGGCCGAGAAGGTTTCGGATGAGAACGTCTGGGGTTTGGCTTTTTGACTCGCCGCTCGGTTTTGGTTTGAGAGGACGCGCGCGCCGACGGATCGAGCGCGACGAACCTATACTGCATCTTTGTGTCTGTGTGGAGGAGCGGACTTTTAACAAAGCTCGAAAGCGGCGGTGATGTTGTCAAAGTGTTACAACTGGCGGCTCCGCCGCGCTTGCTGGAATGAAGTGAACGAACAAACCATCCGAGGGGAAGTTTGCGGTCGCTACTTTCGCTAAGCCATTCGCTTCGTGGACGACGCGTCATATTGCGCTTAGCGAAAATCGTAACTTGTTCTACTTGTTTTAAGCGTGAGCGGAACTTTCTGTTCCGTACTTTGGGCGTCTGGGAGGCGTGGTTAGGCGGACTTCTGGAGTGTATAGTAAAACTGCGATCAATATATACATTTGTATGTTTTCTTTTAAAGGAAGGGATTTTTTTTTTTTTTTAGTAAGGTCTCGGTCTGAAGGTCGCATCCGTTTTTGGTTACTCGTACGCTGGGGGCCCTCTAAACGGACATCTTGTCAACAGAGGCTGGCATTCGTACCGCCACGGAAGACATTGGTACAGCTGGGTTATTGTGAGTGACAAAGTGTACTCCCAAGAGGTCAGCCTATATAATAAACTATGGAACACGAAGCAGAATACTATGATTGGAACGGTAGTTCTAAAAACAGAACACACAAAAAAAAACTAAAGATGTAAAAAAAAAAAAAGAGCCGGACCAGTTGCATAGAAAGAATATTCTAGACGGTCTGAAATCGCAGCTCAATTCCCATCACGGCGGCGTTCTCTCCCAGCCAAAAAAGAATAAAAATAAACAAAAAAGAAACTCCCAGAATAATCAGAATCGGAAACTAGAAACGGCGTATTATTTTCGCGGTACCCGTCGTCCGCCTGCCGAACCATTATTCGCAATTATTACGATTACAGCATTCGTTTCGAGACCGGCGGGGAGTGGAAAGAAATAACATCTCGAAACGTTTCTCTGCTTCTTTTTCTAGTTCTTTCTTCGTCCAAGCTAACGCCTCGGTTCTTTTTGTACTTCTCTCGGTGGTTCTAGTTCGGTCGGTCCGCACGGCGGCCCTTCTTTAATATATCTTCTATTACTATTATTCTCTACGTCGATTGGTTCGTAAGAGAAGTTGAGTCCGCACTCGCTTTCTGTTTTTTCTGTGCGTGCGCGAGGGCACGTTTTTGCCTCTAACCACCCCGACATGAACATTCTTTTTTTCTGGGGAGAAAATGTTTCCATCTCCCCTCAAAATCGCCCCTGCAATCTTCCTCGCTTTTATATATTATCTTTAATATTATTGCTAGTATCATTCTTTTATTATTTGCTACACCCCTCTATCCCCTTGCTGAAAAAAAGGAAAACAACAAAAAAAGAAAAGTTGACACGAACGTCAAGTTTTTTTTTTTTTTTTTTTCTAACTTGCTCCTTCCTCATGCGAGTAAGTAATAAATGTGAATGCTTTCGCTTCCTGTGTTTACTTGTTTTCTTCTTTGCTTGCTGTCTGTTTCGGTTGTTTTCCCATGTTGTTGTTTTGTTGTTGTTTTCTTTCTATTTCGGGTCACTTTTTGATCCCCGTGCTAGATACTATACTTCAGCATAGGTTGGCAATAGACCATTTGCTGTCTTACCCAAGCATCAAGGAGAATGCAGGGATTGGTGTTCCACGCGCCGCACGTGCTGGCCCTCAGCAGTAGTAAATTTTCTAAAGCAAAAACCTAAAACAAATGGCATCTTGCACGCGCGTTCGTCAATGCTTTCTTTTGGTTATTTACTTCGAATCTTTTATACAGGAAAGGCGTGCGCGTGTGGCGCGTGGAACACCAATCCCTGCATTCTCCTTGATGGTTGGGTAAGACAGCAAATGGTCTATTAGCGAACGCTACTCATCTCCCTCGAGCCAATCAAAGCCATGGAGCGAAACACATGACGGCTCTCCGTAGGAGTGCAGTCCGATGACGCTTTGTCACGTGCCTTGCTTGAACACTCTGATTCGCTCGCTGTGATCGTAGCTCGTGTCGTTTGCTACGTAACGATCGCTTCACACGCTTGCGTCGACCGCGTTGCGCTGCGTTGCCCCATGCAGCACAGCGCCTCCCCATTGGCTCGTCGCAAGGGTCGCCATAGCAACAGCACGACGCAAGTCGAACGCAGTCAGACGCTGCTGTGTGAACGCGCGAGTGTTGGCTCTCCGTATTATTACTCGGGAAAGAAGACTGAAAAAAAAAAGTTTTGTAACTAAGACAATTTTTCGAAAAAGAAGCTCGAAATAAAGGTCAGAACGACAAGATAATAGCTCGAGTGTCTGTCTTTGTTCCACGGAAGAGGAAACATACTACAGATATTACATAGTATCTTTAAGCGGAAATATAAAGCACATAAAACGCACAAAACGCGCACTGGGTACTCACATCGTTGTCTTTCTCTTTTTTTCTTTTCTTTCTTGTTTTTTTGTTCTGAGAAAAAATGAAACCTCGTCTCCTTCGCGCAGAGAAGGGGAAACTCTCTTCCCTTCCATTTATTCTTAAAAAAAAAAGACAGAAAGAAAAAAATACATAAACCGTATTTCTAGCCTGTTATGCTGAAATACTGAAATCTTTCTTTCCGGAATCAAGAAAATTAGCTCCGAAAGGGGAGATGACAAATTATCCAGAACAGCCTTGGTAAGTTTTCTAACGTAGTGACCTAGAATAATTATTCAAATGAACTTATGTGGGAGCGGTTGACGGCACGTGAGGTTTTTTTACTTAATGAGACTAATCGTGGCAGAACTTGCCGTCGTTTTGAACGCGACCCTGAAACGCATTCCGCCGTATGCAGGCAACGGAGCAAGGTATATTTCAAAGGTTATGCTTTTATTTTAATTTTAGATTTGTTTTGTTTTGGGGTAGGGACAACAGATCAATCAAACAGGCAGGCCTACTATCTAACTGGTGGTGGTGTTGATTGATAGCAATAAGTATACGTAACGGATTACAGGAAACGGTGTTATTTGGACAGCCCTAATTTTTTTTTCTATGGAGAACATTTTTTTTTCTTTCTTATTGTATTTCTCGCCACCTTTTCCATACACGCGTGGGACTAATAGCATATAATTGCCTTTTTTGTTTTAACGAGCAGAGTGAAAGTGTCCGGCGCAAATTAACCTTTTCCCATTTGTTCCGCGCATGCGCGCGCTGTCTTACATCTATAGAGCTAGCGACGAATTGACGCGAGGAATTTGGTGAAAACCGGAACAGATGTCTTTGTATATTGTTCACCATTGTACTCTTATTATGAAAAAATATGCCTACGGGGGTAAAAGAAATCTTGCTGTTTTGTGGCAGGCTCTTCTGGAAACGTTAGTCTCGCTTCCGAAGTATAGTTTTGCATATTTCCCGCTGCGTGCCGTCTTCATGCTGACGCGGTTCATTCGCACGATCTGCATTATGGTGCCTGGAACGGGTCTCGGACTGGTGCGTTTATACCGCGTCCCGAAAAATAGTCCCTCGATTTCCTCCCGATGACGTCATGCAAGCGTCACGCTGTCGCCGGCCGCGATCCTGGCGGTGTCTCCGCAGCGCGCGGTGGACGTTAGCAGACGCCTGTTCCGCAAGAGATCGCCCTCCGGCTGGACAGTCCAAGGAAGCTTCGGCCACCAGGGCCCGTTTGCTCGAAGCGCTAACCGCGGCTAAAGTTAGCCGCAGTACCTAGGAGAGGATTTTGAAATCACGTGACTGGCTCGGTAGGGATGCGGGGAAACATGGCGGTGCCCCGTTGAGTGAGCGCCGCTCGCTTTGGAACTAATATGTCGTTGTAGCTGCAACATCGGGCGCGTTAGTCAGCAACGAATAGTGCAGGAGGCTTTCGCTTTGCCTTACCTCACTTAAAACGCAAAGCATGAGTAATGACCTCGCCGCATTTTTTAGATAGTCTTTCGATTCTGGCCATTCCTAAGCTAAATGAACGCGATAATTGTAGGCATGGCAACGTCTTTGGAAAGTGGATTTCCTTGACTCAATCGGCCGGGTATTGATAGCACACAAAAGCAGACAACGTCCCAACAGACCTTTTTCTAAATTTCGCAATCACCGAGGTGCATGCTGCGAGTGTAGTTACACACGTTGCACGTGCTAGCGTCTGCAGTAGTAATTGCTTTAAAGCAAAAAGTGTAAAGCGAATTTTTTCCTCGCACGCGCGGTCGTCAAAGTCTTATTATGATTATTTACTTCGAATCGTTTATGAGAGGACTGCCAGCGCGCGCCGACCGTAGTACACTTTCAGTGTTCTCCTCGGTGTTTGAGTAATTTAGAAAAAGGTCTATTGAGACGCTGTCTGCGTTTGTGTGCTATCAATACCCGGCCGATTGAGTCAAGGCAATCCGCTTTCGAAAGACGTTGCCATGCCGACAATTATCGCGTTCATTTAGGCTTAGGAATGGACAGAATCGAAAGACTATCTAAAAATGCGGCGAGGTCATTGCTCATGCTTTGCGTTTTAAGTGAGGTAAGGCAAAACGAAAGCCTCCTGCACCATTCGTTGCTGACTAACGCGCCCGATATTGCAGCTGCAACGACGTATTAGTTCCAAAGCTGAGCGGCGCTCACTCACCGGGGCACCGCCATGTTTCCCCGCATCCCTACCGAGCCAGTCACGTGATTTCAAAATCCCTCTCCTAGATACTTCGGCTAACTTTAACCGCGGTTAGCGCTTCGAGAGCAAACGGGCCCAGGAGTTGGGACGCCGCGACAACAGCGACATCTCACGCTCGCTCGTACCATTTTGTTTTCCCCCAAACTTTTATACCAGCCGCCAGGATCGCGTCATTCAACAACATGACACTCCGACTTTTGGGATGTCACTTGAGGTTACTTCAAGACCCCTTTCTACGGGTGACTTCTCGCGAACAAAAAACAGAATATGTCCCGGGGGCCTCGAGATAGTGATTTTTGACGTTTGCCCGGAAATACGCGGTGTCTGAATCTTTCATCCCTTGCTCAAAAATATAGCGAGTCGAGTTAGTGCAAAAGAAATAAGCGCGAAACCTTGCAAAAGAATAGCCACGATGTCTGCACGCGAACAGATGAAGCTGGAGATTTACTAGCGTACGTTCGATCAATTAATCGATCATTTTATTTGCACGTGTACATGCAAAAGTACAAATGACGGGAGGTAGACAAAAAGCCAACAGGTGTTGGCTCTTGGCAAAACGAGGTACAACAGCGAAAAGATAACTAACATGTCTCAAAAAGACAAAAACACGAAAAAAGAGAACACATAACAAACACTTGTAGTTATTGTTACAAGTTTGTGAAAACACTTCTTATTGATTTGAGAGCCATGTGTTCTATCTGAATGTTATTTGGTATGAAGTTGCTAGGTGGTGACGGCAGGTGGTGTTTTAACATTTTAATGCCATAGTTCAATCTTCGACCGGAGGAAGATATCAGCAAAGAAGGGTTAGTAGTCACTTCCTTTTTATTTCGTCTTGTTTATTCAGTTTTTTTTTTTTTCACGTAGAAGTACGTATTTTTCCGCGCTTGGAAGGGGGTGCAAAGTTGCGAATCGATATCATAAAAACTTGATCACGGAAGTGACGTCGAGTCACGTGACATCATCTATTCCGCCAAATTTAGCGGGGAAACTGAATTCGCGTGCAGGTGACGTTAGGTCAGGTCAGATGACATCAATTTTTCCGTCAAATTTAGCGGGTAAAATAAACTGGTGTTGAGGTCATGTGACGCCAGGTCAAGTGACATTGATTTTCCAGCCAAATTGAGGGGGTGAACATAACTGTCAAGGTCACGGGACGTACATCTTTTCGCTAACTTTAGCGGGAAAACTGAATTGGTTTTTGGCCCTTTGACAACAGGTCACGTGACTTTGCTTCTACCCGAGCCACAGGCATTCGCTTCTTGCGCCCCCGGCATCGTCATCTGGCACGAGCCCGTGGACGTATCATCCAGCTGCCACAAACAACACATCCTGCGCGAATGGACAAGGCACGGCCTCTCATGTATCACCCCACCCTCTCATTTCTTGTTCCACCCACACATAGTTCTACGGAAATGTATGCAGCATAATACACCTATGCACCGACCAATATTTTAACACGACAGCGTTTAGGAGCTCGTGTCGAAGAAAATCCGGCGTCGGTGTCGGTGGGACCAAAAGATCCCACAATGCAACGCGCGCAGCCATGTGTGTCACACGTGACGTCACACGTGGCGGCACGCGTTGCATGATGGGATTTACCCGCTAAATTCGGGAGGAAAGTTTTCTCGCCAAATTTAGCGGTAAATTTTCCCGCCAAATTTGGCGGGTCGATAGGGTCATGACGTTACAGACACGTGTGGCGACACGTGACGCTGCCGACTATACTCCGTTTCACCTTATGTTGTACCGCAGCGAAGGCTAGAAGCGCGAGCTCATAGCGTTGGGAGCTGCCCTCGGTGCACGAGGGCTTGTGCCGCTGAGGTGTGCCATAGAGCAAGGAGCTCGCGCTTGTAGCCTTTCCTGCGGTACAACACAAGGTGAAACAGA